>MU119666.1:0-30823 GCA_014904845.1 Acephala macrosclerotiorum | reverse complement strand
ATTTTTTAAATTTAAAATAAAAATTTTAATATTTTATTTTTTAAAATTATTTTTAAAATATTTTTATAATATATAATTTTAATATATTTTTTTTTTATAATATTCGAATTAATATATAATATATTCGTTTATTTTATTTTTTTTGTAAAATTATTTTTTTCGTCGAATTAAATTTATTTCGAAATTATAAAACTCGAAAAATATTAATAATATTTTTTTTATAATATCGATTTAAATTCGTTTTTTTACGATTTTTATTATTAATAATATAAATTATATAAAATACTCGAAGTTTTTTTCGTATTATATTTTAAATTATTTATTATTATTTAATTATTAAATATTATTTTTCGATAAAATTAAATATCGATTACGAATTTTTTTATATTTTTTAATTTTAATAATAATATATTTTATTTCGTTTTAAATTATAATAATTCGAGTATTATTATAAAAATATTTATTGTTATACGTTAAAATCGAATAATAATTTTTTTATCGAATTAAAAAAATATAATATACGATAATTTAACGAATAAATACTTTTACACGTAATCGTAAAATCGATTTTAAAATTGTAATTCGAAATTTAATTGTTATTTATTTATATAAAATTAATAAAATCGATATTTAAAATTATTAAAACTTTCGAATAACGTAAAAAGTTTTACGAGTAATTATTTAAAAACGTAAAACTTTTTAAATAATTATTTCGAATAACGTAAAATTTTATAAATAATATTAAAATTTTACGAGTTCGAAATAACGTTTTATAAAATGTAATTATTAAATAATATTATTTACACGTATTATCGATCGATTAATTTGTAATTATAATAAAAAAAAAAAATTTATCGAATTAAAATACCGTTATTAATTATAAATTCGACGATTATAAAAATAAATATAATATTTTTTTATAATTAAATTTTTCGTAAATAAAATATAAATATTTAATTAAATCGAATTTTCGTAAAATATTAAAAAAATATTTTATAAATCGAATTTTTATAAAGTACTCGAAAAATATTTATTTTAATTAATAAATTATTTAATAAAAAAATCGTTATTATTAAATAAAAAAAATTATTGTTTTTAATATATATTCGATAATTATAAAAATAAATATAATATTTTTTCGTAATTTTATAAAAATAAATATAATATTTTTTTATAATTTAATATTCGTAAAAAACGTCATTTTACGTAATAAATATAAATTTAAATAAATTTATACGTAATAATTATTAAAACGATTTATTATCGATTATTAAATTTTTGAAAATTTTTCGTATTTTATAATATAATACGAAAACGTATTAATTTTTTTTAGCGTATTTTTATCAAAATAAATATAATACTTTTTTATAATTTAATTTTTTTTAAATTAATTTTTATTATTTTATAATTAATTAAAAATTATTAATTAATATTAATTTACTAAAAAATATTTATTCGAATAAAAAAAAAAAAAAACGTACGTAAAACTCTTAATTCTCAGTATACGTATAAAATGGTTCATTTCTCTAAAAATTGCGTAAGAGTTAAAAAATATAACCTCAACTCTAGCGCAGTTGGGCTAGTCCCAATGCAGCCTAGTGCTGCACGTGACTATTGCACTAATATTATACCCACAGCTAACAAATCTGACAATTTAATTTCTATATATCACGCGTTCAAAACGTTGGCGGCACGCAATCCTTTATACATGGAAGCAGAACTGTTTGAATTACAAGACGAACTCAATGCCCTCGAAAGTCAAGATATGCGAATACAACCAGATCGCCACACCATTGAATGTTTTAGATCATGGCGAGCAATTTCCAAAAGTACAGATCCCTCATAGATACAACGGCGAGAAGTGATCATGAAAATACGGAGTGCTGTGAGAGAATACCGTGCGATTCTGACGATCTGATGGCGATCGTGCTGTGCTGACTTGAGAATAGAAGACGCACTAGTCCGACAAGAAACGATCTTCAAGATGGAAAAGCCACAGCCCGGGAGATTGAAAGCCATTCAAATGTGGATGGGCGGTCAACACGGAGTTCCTGTCCTTTGGGGACCCCAGAAAGCTTGCTTGAGGGACGAGCACGACCTGGTCTCCTTGCAGCAAAGACCGTGAGAGCGATTTGCTTTTTATGGTAGTATAATGGCCCTTGTTCCGGATGCTCTGGATCGTTCGTCTCCTCGCTCTTCCCCTCTCTGTATTCAATCCTTGCTAAATCTAATTAGCGATCTTCTCCCTACGGCATTAGATTCAAGACTCCAATTCGAAGGATGGAACGGGCAAATGCAATCTTGAACGTTATCATAATCGGCGCTCTACTCATCGGCTCAATTCCCACTCTTTATCTGCTGACGAATAATGACGTTCGACTGGGACTTATATGCCTTTTCACTGCCCTCTTTGCGATGAGTATCAATCTCTCGCTCACAGTAAGGCTGAATTGTTCGCCGCGACGGCTGCGTACGTACGTTTTTGCCTAATTCAAACTCGAGACTGACGAAGAGAAGTTATGCAGCCGTACTTGTAGTCTTTGTGAGTGGAAACCTAGGACCGAGTTCGTCCGCTTCGACGCCGTCCGCTTCGGCGGGGTAGGAGGAAGGTAGGGTAGAAGAGAATGGCGTGAAAATGGAAAAGAGGACACAATGAAGAGCAAAATAGTCTTTACATAGCAACAAAAAAAGATACAGACGAAAGAGAGGAGGCAGATGAGGCAGACAAGGAACAGACCTCTTCTGGTTTTGTTTTGGGCAGGCTACAACAGCCTCTCGCAGTAATAAAACCCACTATGATAACCTCAGGCGACTAACCGACAAGCCCACCTCCCAAAGTCGCCCTGCACTGGCTCAACCAATGACCTGATACATCGCCCTCGATTTTTCATCAAATCCAAACCCCCGCTCCCTGCGGTCAACAATACAAGTCCTCGCACTTGCCACAACGCCAATGTATCCGCTCAAACAGGTCACATTGAGAACACTTGAAAGCCGCATCACTATTCGACATCCCGCATTCGCAGCACTTCCATCCCCAGCTTATCTTCTTCGGGTTGTTGTAGACTTCGAGTAGGATGAGTAGGTCGGAGACGCTGAAATGCATTTCGGATGCTCAAGCCTCGAGGTAATTGTGTTGCCGTGTGGCCTGATGTGGAGAAGAATTTGGATGTTTGGGGTGTATGTTTGAGTTTGATTTGGGGTTCGTGGTGTGGTTGTGTATCGAAGAGCTCTGGATTAGGCTCGAATCCTCGATCCCATCTTAAAAAGAGACCATGGGTCGACATGGTTCGAATGTTGTGAATAATACACTATGAATGACTCAAGAAACAATTAAACACATGCATTGAATAATACTAATGACTCCCAGTCCCCAAAAACATTTCAAGGAATCCAAACCAAAGCGTGAAATTCACGATGAACTCTCTATCACCTGATGTCCGTAGTGTGTCCTTAAAGCAACGATACTAGTTGCCACGTATAGAAATACGCAGCATCTGTGTGTACTAGTACTACAAAGGTCAACCTACATAGTAACTGCTTTTTTGTCTTGTTGGCTTTTCTTTTAATAGGTGGACAGAACTCGCTACGACGATACGCCGGTGCTTAATAGAGATGAAGTTGAAGGGGTTATGCGCTTGCATACTGAGAATTGCCTTTGACTAAGAAAGTTCGAGAGAGGTATGGACAATGCTCAAGTTCGCAATGTATGAGATGCAAAATAGTATTTTTTTAACAGCACTTGCTATTCTTAAATGTTGGAGTTGCAGTCGTACTAGCCCTCGCGTTCATGCCAATTGTTAACCCCCCATAAAACCAGGGACATTCTTCAAGGTTTCATTCTCGGTTCCTATGGTTCCTTTTACAGCAAAGTATGCCCTTCAAGTGTTACTGACAAGCGGAGAACACCCAACCCACTTTCCCTCATCCAACTCCCCCAACACCCACCTCGCCAAACGCCCCCTATCAAGAAACAACCCATCCCTCCCCTTCCTATCCCCTACATAACAAGCCTCTACCCCTAGTTCACCCTTATTCCAATCATCATCCAACTTCTCTCCTCTCAACAGCGGTACTCGGAATAAAGTCCAAGATATTTTTTCGCCCAAGGAAACGGTTTCTTCAGCCATGCCGCGGATTTCGGTGTAGGTGTCGCCGCCGATCACTTTGATGTAGCAGTTTATTGCTACCCACCATTTGAGGGAGGCGCGGTCTTCCGGGGCGGTGTAGGAGGCGGTTGAGAGGATTAGGATGCGTTTGTAAGTTTTGGTGGAGAGGAGGGCGGGGTAGAGGATTTTGACGGCGTTGGTTATGGGCTGGTGGATGTCAGGTTTGGTCCCAGAGGTCGTGACGGATATGGATGTCTGTCAGGATGGAAGGTATCATGGTAGACTTACGGTTCCTTCTCGTCGTCCTAGGGTTGGGCCTGCGAAGGAGATGAATACATCTGCGCCACAGGCTGCTGCTTTCTTCAATCCTTCTTCATCCCCAAGCTCGCCTTGGATGATCGACAGTCTGGTATTCGAGGAGAGGTCTTCGGGGATCTTCGATGGTGTCCGCACGTAGAGTGTCAATGTATGACCTGCCTCGAGAGCTGCGCGCGTGAAGATGAGTCCGCAGATTCCGCTGCCTCCGAGGAGGAGAATGTGGTATTTCATCTCGAGCTGGATCATGGTGAGCTTTTGTTCTTCTTCAATATCGGTCCTAGTCATGTATCATGCCAAAGGCATGCGGAAGTGTTATTTACGTCATGATAATAAAATACGCAGTCTCTCTCCTCGACTTCGTGCTGATTCACTGTCTCGTGTTCGTATGAGAATGGATGAAACCCTCTGACAGACAACGACTTCCTTGCATAAACATCCGGAACAACGATTCCCCATTACCACGCGCTTACGGCGGCTGCGCTTGACTGCAAATGCAAGGTAACCTTATCGAGGCCGCATGACATAACCGAGAGATAAGAAAAACCCTGCAGAAAAACTGTGCATGCGACCATCTTCCAATCACATCTACCCTGATATAAGACAGAGACTCTCACACGACACAGATCCATCTCCTGTTCCACCACTTCTTCTCACATACTCGACATTCAAGATTGATACAGTTGCTTGAGAAACATGGCTTTTGTGCTACAGAGTGGGTTTAGTGTGACGGGGGACAAGTTGACGGTGCAGGAAGCCTTATCTGGGGTGTTTGGGAGTGTCAGTTTGGCGACTTGGATCTTTCTTTTGGTGAGTGGTGTGATGTTTTTTTTTGAGGATATATTGGGTTGGGGATGGTGCTGATGAGTGAGTAGATCCCACAGCTGTATTTGAATTTCAAAACGGGAAAGGCGGAGGGGATCTCTATGGGTTTTCTGTTCATCTGGCTGATTGGAGATGCTACGAATCTTGCTGGTATGTCTTCCTATCCCTCATGCGTATACCTTGGACCAAGGACTTCTACCCTGAGTCGAAGCTGATCTTATCAACTCATCCACACGAACCTCATCCACGACATTGTGTTGGGCTCACGTGACTCACTGATATTCTTCAGGTGCTCTCTGGGCTGATCTCGTCCCTACCGTCATCGCCCTAGCATTCTACTTCTGCCTAGCAGACTTCGTCCTAATCTCCCAATGTCTATACTACAACCGCATCAACTCTAATGTTCGCCAAGCATTCGTGGACACCACCTCCTCAACAGCAACCGAGGACTCCCCTCTTTTGACCCGCCGTCGTTCTTCTGACACGATCGGTCTCCCAGGATCTCACCGAAGGGCATCGAGTACCATCAGTGGAAGGAGGGATTCACTGGCGAAGATTCTGGAGCAGGATGAAGACGAGACTAATCCCTGGCTCTACAACACACTTAGTATTCTAAGTGTTATTGTTGTTGGTGCTGTTGGGTGGGCGATTGCGTGGCAGAGTGGTGTTTGGATGCCTACGCCTGAGGATGGAAGCAATCTCGTTGAGCCGATGAAGACCGCTTTGGGAGCGAAGATCTTAGGATATGCCAGTGCGGTTTGCTACCTTGGGTGAGTTTTCCGGTTGTTGATCATGTGAACTGGAATGCTGACGAGAAGAAGGGCACGAATCCCCCAAATCGTAAAGAATTACCAAGACAAATCTTGCGAAGGTCTAGCTCTCCTGTTCTTCCTCCTCTCCCTGATGGGCAACGCAACATATGGAGCGAGTATCCTTTGCCATTCAGTCGAGAAGGACTACCTCTACACCAATCTCCCATGGTTGATTGGGAGTCTGGGAACGATGGTTGAGGATGCTATTATCTTCGTTCAGTTCAGGATGTATAGTCCGAAGAAGACCACCTCTGCTGTCGAGTAAGAGGAGAGCATGAGAGTTTACAGATGGGGTTAATGCGGGGTGAGCTAGTCTGTTCGGATGCGCTGTAATCGTAGGTCGGGCGCATGCTTGGCGTTTTGGATTGATGCTAGGATACGTCTTGAGCATTAAGAGGAAGGATTTGATTGCATATTGGTGGTGGTTTAATGAACAATGCTGATCTTCTCGCTGCACTTTGTCTTTTCGCTTATGATACTGAGTTCCAGCGCTTGAATCTCCCAGGTTGAACAGGGCATTCGAGGAGGCTAGGCTCAGAGACTTCTTCTATAAAGCTTTCTAATAGTAGTTCACGATCGCCCTTGCTCAAAAGAAGCGGGTTGAGAAAGTCCATGCAAGGCTCGATATTGAGAACGCTGGCAAAATGATTTTCACGTGCTTCTTACCAAAATCTCCAAGTTAGGGAGGATCGAGTACCTAGGCCATGCTCTGCTTATCAGCACCGCCAAGTTTCACCAATACGTTGTCTTATTGGTGTTTATTGCGAAAACAGGGCTCTGTTCACGCTCAGCCCGAATGCGCTGAGGCTGAGTCGGATTTCACCGTCGTTGATCCAGCCTTGAGGTCACGAATATATCCCTGCAGCGCCACCACTCCTGATTTGATTATTTCTGCCGCCCAGACCGCTTCGGCCTGATATGAGCGAAATCAGGCTACTGGTGATACTACATATCAATATTAAGAACGAAGAGAGACCTTGGTTCAGAATACGCCATGTTCCGTTAGACAAGTCCCCACCATTCCTGACGATCCCATACGCTTGGGGAAACCTTGAGGACGAGTTGTCGGGCCATTCACGCTAAGTCCACTCTGATGAAAATATCCCTTGGTGAAGATTCCCTTGGCGAATACCCCACGATTTTTGAGCCCCACACAGAAGCGATATTGCACATGTTATCCGCTTGCGAAACTGGCTTCCCCAAATCTTTAGCTCGCTTGTGACTAGGTAACCTTACTCGACCCAAATAACCAAAACTTGCATCCAGACGTCCTTTTCAAAGGCTTCAAATATATATGAGAATAGGATGTTAATCATGTTCAAACTCCACCGTGCACTTATAGAAACGGGCGTCCATGCTCCAGTGAATTGTCTCTCGGAGGTACCCTGTATGACTGCGCCTTTGCGCCGTTTTGCCATGAAATATTTCATTTGTCCACGTCTTCTGTGGCTTTCACACACCACCTCACGAGGGTTGTGGGTAGTGCACATCCCTGCTGGCCTCCGGCGACCCGAGACATGTGAATAAGGCTGGGCCGGAAGCTGGTGTGCTCGTGTCGCAAAACAGCAGGATGACTTGGACAACATCGACCGAAGGATAACGCTGAGCTTGCTATACTACCCATCACAACTATCCAACACGCAAAGCTTCAAGTTCCTGGGTACCATATCTTACGCCATGCCTCACTACAGTTATTCCCCGCTCTCGCTGGGCGCTGACAGCATTCGCCTGCTTCGCCTCATGCCGAATGAAGACAAGGAAGCCCCTATACAATGCAAACTCCATAATTACGCCCTCCAAAGATCGGGCGAGAGGGCTCATTTGTACGAAGCTTTATCCTACGTATGGGGTAGCACGGAAAACCTTAAGTCTGTCCTCATAGACGGATGTGATCTGCCCATCACGATAAATCTCCATAATGCGTTATCACGTCTTCGAGATCGCACTTTTGAACGAATCATATGGGCAGATTCTGTTTGCATCGACCAGAAAAGGGATCAAGAGAAAGAATGCCAGATTCAATTAATGGCAAAGATCTATGGTCAAGCAGACCGTGTAATCGTTTATCTCGGAGAGGCGGCAGACGGTAGCGACCAAGCGCTCGAAGATATACGTGTTGCTGCAGAAGATGAGGGTGTAGCTACGGAAGATGAGAATGTTGTTACAGAAGTTGAGATTGTTGCAGTAAAAGATGAGTCTACGAGTTTATCGAACAGCGAAAGGAGTCAAGAAGCAATTCTTAAATTGCTTATGCGACCGTGGTTTCGGCGCATCTGGGTATGTTAGCAGACGGTCGAGAATATCCGGAGAAGTCACTAAAGTTGATTCAGGTACTTCAGGAAGTTGCCGCAGCTCGACGTGTTTTGATCATGTGTGGCTCTGCGCAGATAGACGGCTACGTTTTTTGCTTGGGTTTCAACAAACTGAAGCTTTCATACAAAGCTCATCCAGACTTGCAAAGTATAATCCGTTCAGTAACCTACCTCATAAGGGGAGCAATCTTTCGGCCGAAATATGCAACGAGTCCATCAAGCGGACTCACTCTCAGCGAGCTTATCGATATGTACCATACCCGCGAGGCCACTATGGACCACGACAAGGTGTATGCCTTGTTTGGCATGAGCTCTGATGATCCTAACGCAGCTGGCTTATCGCCTGACTACGCAGTTCCGTGGAAGACACTCTTACAGCAACTTATCGAGTTTATTCTCCCCCGAGGAGTATCAGTAGAAACTTGGGACAAGAGGGAGATAGCCGTAATCAAGAGCAAGAGCTGTATTATTGGCAAGGTGTCCTCGGTAGAGGGTGACAGTGCTAGGTATGACAGACAGCACGTGGAAGTCATTTTCAATGATGCGCGTAGGTCCTTAGAGTATGAGAGGGATTATGGCTCTCGATGGACTCTCCAGGCCTCGGCAAAGCCCATCCAGCAAAATGACATCGTCTGCCTTTTACACGGGGCTTCAAAGCCGACTATCATTAGACTATGCAGGGATCATTTTGCTGTTATTGTTATTGCAGTTACTCTTCGGAAGTCTGTGCGAAGGAAGAGTAGATACGTTGAGGGTCAAGAACCCTTAGTTGCGACGGAAAATTTATCGCATAACTTTCTACTTGTTTGGGACTGGGAAAGGTCCCCTTGGAATTTGCAACATCGAGTCGGATGCGAAACTCCGATAGGGATAAATGCTCTAGTGCCAGAGTATTTAAAGACAGCTTCGGACAAAGCGGCCCGATTATATGACGTGGCATCGGCCTTAGGAGAGTCGGGAGAGTACGAAGGGGCAAGCAAGATTCTCCAAGAAATAATAAATGGTTTTGGGGGAGCGTGTGAGAATCCACACAAGTTAGCAGGCATAGAAAACCTCGCGTTGACAAGTATGAGTGAGGAGCAGTGGGAGAAGGCAGAGGAATATCTTTTGCAAGTGATACGGATAAACCAGCTGGTGCAGGGGTTGGACCATCAAGATACGCTGAGCAGTATAGCTAACCTAGTATCAACTTACATAAGTCGACATGAAGCACAAGGCCGGTCAAGGCATTGGAAACCAGAGCTGGCGAGGAGTCTAACGGATCGAATAAGGGACAATGTTCAAATCACAGAAGAAGACATGATCCGAGTTGTAAGTTGTTTTGACGAAAAAATAATAACAGTTGTATTTTACTTGAAAAGGGATAACATCCCAATTACAAAAGAGGTGGTCAGAGCAGCGGCTGAGAACTGGGTATGGGGCTTAGAAGTGATGAGATTGCTCCTCGATAAGTGTGGCGACGAGGTTAAGATCACTGAAGAGGTGGTTGAAGCAGCAGCTGAGAATTGTGATTCGGGCTTAGAAGTAATGAGATTGCTCCTCGACGAGCGCGGCGACGAGGTTAAAATCACTAAAAAAGTAATTAAAGCAGCAGCTAAGAATTGGTATTCGGGCTTAGAAATGATGAGATTACTCCTCGACGAGCGCGGCGACGAGGTTAAGATCACTGAAGAGGTGGTCAAAGCAGCAGCTAAGAATTGGGGATCGGGCTTAGAAATTATGAGATTACTCCTCGACGAGCGCGGCGACGAGGTCAAGATTACTGAAGAAGTAGTTAAAGCAGCAGCTGAAACCTGGGGATCGGGCTTAAAAATGATGAGATTGCTCCTCGACGAGCGCGGCGACGAGGTTAAGATCACTAAAGAGGTGGTCAAAGTAGCAGCTGAGAATTCGAGCTCGAAAGTAATGAGATTGCTCCTCAACGAGCGCGGCGACGAGGTCAAGATTGCTAGAGAAGCAATCAAAGTGGCAGCTGAGCAGGAATAATGAGACTGTTTCTTGAAAAAAGCGGCGAAGAGGTCAAGATTACTAAAGAGGTGGTCAAAATAGCAGGTTTTTTTTAACGAGTTTATAAATCATAGAGCGGTTCAACTCCTTTATCACACTATTGGCATCAAAGCTATTGTTGAAGTGATAAGGTAGCCGCTACTAGTTCAAGATTCTTCTCGCAACGAGTGCTGTTGATGTGAATGTGCAGAGAATAGCTGGGCAGACTCCATCGTTCTGAGCTGCAGTAAATGGTCACTCTAAAGTGGTCCGTTGCTCCTGGACCATGATGCTGAACCAAACTATCTCGCTGTGTCAAAATGCCCTCATCTAACACGTCCCACTTACCAGAGACAAGCATTCACGTCTCGAGCTCTTGAGTCTTCCAACATGACCAGACAGCATCCGTGCTCTTAAGGGTGGATGAATGAGCTGGCTAAGGGGCATGATGTACCGCGTGGCTAGAACCAAACTTCTCTAATATTGACCAAAGGACTTGGCTCCCTTTACCTCGTTAACTCTTCCCACGCAAGACAGATCCCTATCCCGTTGAGCTTTCCCATAACCTCCGAATCCAGCCAAATATGTGAACATCAATATATAGGTACCAGCGCTTCAATGTGTTTGCTTAGTCTAGGCTGAGAACCTTAAAATTTCTAGTAGCTGCGCACGAGGGGAAGGTCGCCACCCCGCTTCGCGGATGAGATTGGAGATTGAGACTGCCGAAATGAGATAATATTTTAGAATAGCTACCATGAATCATTGTAATCAAAGAAACAAGCAAGTTCAGGACTGGAATTGGGCAAAAGCGATAGTTCGATTTTCTCTGGGACATCCGGGAATCATCGACTAGACGAACCCGGTGAGGGGCGGGTTCCGGGACAGACTTAAACTTCACGCCTTTCCTTCTCTACAACGGCAACAGAAACTTTCCAGAACCAAAAATGGATTTGAAATTCAACTACAGTATGAACTTATTTAGGATACGCACAAGCCAGACAATTTATATCAATTGAAAATACCACAAATTCCACTCGCGCAAGAGACACCCTCCATCACACTCATTAACGAGAAAACAGAGAGATGCATCTCAGAAAGGCACTCGTGTTTCTTTTTAGAGTTCTAGCTCCCACTCAAGCATTTAACCTATTTCCAGCGGAGCAAGTTGGAAAATATAATCTATACGCTGCTGGGCAAGGATGGTAAGCGCTGCTCCCTGTAGTCTCGATTCTGTAGCTGACAAGTATTAAAGCTTGGAAAACAATACCATCGCCCGTAACTTCGCTATACCGGGAAAATATGTCAATCTCCACAGAAAGGATGCTTATTATATCTCCTTGAGCAGAAGTGGAAAGACGAAGTGGTACTGGTTGGGTAGGTTTTGTCATCTCGTTTTCATGTCCCGTCTCTACCAGAATTCAATCATCGGATCCTCCAAGATAATAGTCCATGGATCCGACGACTACGCGCGAGATAGAGTTAATGATAATTGTGCTGACAGACATAATGCAGGATATACTGAAGATGACTGCATGGATGTAACCGTGATCACAAGAGAGATGCCCCGTGATCGATGGCATTGTGTGAGCCTCCATGAAACTAGTGATAATGGAGCGAGGAACGGGACAATCAAGAGCATCAAGATATTCTCGATTCCTAGTCCTTCCAGACCACATTTGCCATGAGTCGACTTCTGCCTGATGTGACTCGTCTGTGGGTTTGATCTCAGTGTGGAACTAAGTCGTTGCTTTCTTTGCAAATTCGCAATGAAAAGAGTGAAAGTGGGGGCTTGAACGACATTGTGTTTCCGTCTTGCTATTGAGATAGATCAATTCAAATATGCGACTTCAACAATTCGAATGCGACTAAAGCGTTACACTCAACTCCCGAAGTTCTCCTAGTGCGGTTGCGAATGTTCAAGCTCAACCATAAAATGCCCATCTTTGAAAGTAACTTAATTGGATTAAAAGTGCATGCAAACGTCATAAACCGATTCATGAGACCTTGACATATATTAGTTCGGGACCTGGCATAGTTTGACGTTTCGGGGAAAGATTTTCAATGCTGGGTCACCACTGCAAGAAAAACTATAAGGTTTCCGGCTCGACAGCCTCCCAATCGACAAAATTCGAGATAAATAGTAGCTCGAGAAATTTGCTTCATCACGATACTCGTCGCCCTCTTCGGGCTGCTCGCGCTTGCTCATTCCCAAAGTCTTTATCAATACAACGAAACCAATTGGTACCCCAGTCTCCCCCTTCGATGTTAATATCCTGTTAATATCCACTTGCTCGGCCTGGATTGTCCTTTTCAGGCTGTGAAGTTGAAACGCCGCTCTACCCATAAAAGGCTACAGCCGCTGACTAACGAACGACTCACAATGCAGCTCCAAACTCAATGACAAAAAGAATCCCCATCAGATATACGGTAACTGGGCTGCTACGATTGGGAAATGCTACACTTTCAACAACAACACGAAGTCCATCTGGTTCAATAAGAAGTGGGCCACGCAACTTCAGGGTAAATTCCGAAAAAGAAAGAAAAGAAAAAAAAAAACCCCCCTTTATAAGTGCACGATGAGCTGATTGATACAATACTGCATTTCCTGAGGCAGGCTGCAAAGGTGAAGGGCGTCTTATTCCCGAGCATCAGGGATGTGTGAAGAAGAATGTTCTTTTTGGAAAGAACCTTAGCTGGGAAGAGGAAGGGTCGTGGAATATGACTATGCTCTCTATGAGGTATAGGTAGGGGTGCTTGAAAGCGATGGACCTTCGGTTTCTTGTTTGGTTGTGTTGCTTCAACACTCCCGGGATTCGATTGAAGGATTCTGCGCTCGGGAAAAAGAGGTAGAATATTGAAAAAGGACTTATTTAGCATGCTTGATGAGTAAATATAGACCGTCAATGAACAATTGCAACTTAATCACAATGAAATCATCCATCAACACCATCAACGCCATCACCAACCCATCTATCCATCATCGGCTTCGATGCCCATCCCCCTCAATTTGTGATGAAAGTAGGAAAATGAAGTTGTTGACCGCCAAGAAGCAGCCAAGGTATGCTCTTCATTTCGGGAAAGGCGCTGTCATTAGCGCATATCCACCTGAAATGACCCTGAGGTTCAACATCACGAACACGCTTCCAACCTCACCTCTTCCCCCATCTTCCTAACCATTGTCGTTCTTTATCAATTCTCGAAGCGGTCGTACTCACTCATTGTACGACCCTCACACGTTCTTAGTTGTTCTGTTTCTCGTTTTTCGTTCAATACCCCAATATCGTTCGTCCAGTTCCCATTTCGGTAACCACAACACAATATCGCGACGATGCGGCTCACGACCCCCTCCCCATTCTCGCAGCAGCACCAGCTCTGGTCGCCGCTAGAGGGTCTCTCAGGTTTGCACTTGGGGATAAGAAGGCAGGCGGAACCTGCAAATTCCAAGCCGACTACGCAGCTGATTTCCTGACCTTGAGTGGGACGAGCAAATTAGTTCGAGGATATGCGGCTAGTGATTGTAATACTGCGCAGGAGATCTTGCCTGCTGCTAAAGCGGCTGGATTTCAGGTTATTCTCGGGATTTGGTACGTTTTTATTCCTCTTCTTTGCTGGGACATTAGATAATGAGAGATTGGGGCTGATAGCTTGCAGGCCGATACAGACGACTCTTACACCAAAGACCTCGCCGCAATCACAACCTACGCTCCTAAATACGCGGACCAAGTCTACGCCATAACCATTGGTAGCGAAACCATGTATCGCGGAAACTTCACCGGCGCCGAACTCCTTACCAAGATCAACGATGTGAAGACTGCGACGGGAGGGAAATTCAAGGTTGGAACGGCGGATAGTTGGAAGAAGTTTCAAGATGGGACCGCAGATCCATTGATCAGGAAGGTGCGGACATTTTCTTGTGCAATGCTTTTAGTTATTGGCAAGGGCAGACGATTGCGAATAGTACGGGCAGTTTCTTTGATGATGTTATGCAGGCTTTTGGGCATGTGCAAGATATTGCTGGATCTTTGACGACGGGGCCGGAGTTGTGGGTTGGTGAAGTTGCTGAGTTGAATGTCCTTGGGGGTGAGGGGAGATTGGAGATGCTATCGGATGTAGGATGGCCGACTACTAGATCGACTTATCAAAATGCCGTCCCTAGGACCTCAAACGCGCAAACTTTCTGGCAGAAGGGCATATGTGGTATCTTGGATTGGGGCGTCAACGTCTTCTCGTTCGAGGCTTTCGATGAGCCGTAGAAGCCAGTCAGCACTGGACAAGATGGAAGTGTTGCTGATGAGACTCACTGGGGAGTGTGAAATGCCGATCGAAGCTCGAAGTACGCAGTTACATGCTAGATGCGGACAGCAGAATGATGCGGATAACTTTGGAATGGAGAGGGCTTATACTGTTGAGGAGTACTGCGTTGGGCGAGAGCTGGGCTTGGTTGGCTTGAACTTGAGCTAGAATATATATGGGAACCATTTATTTCGGATGGTAATTGCAATATACCATTGATGGAACTTATCACCTCTTCTCCCTGCCATTGGCATACGAAGGAGGTTTACATATTCAAAATCGGGAATGTGTCTTTGCTCTGTCCAATTGACGCTTTCTGGACGGAGGTTCCCTTGGTCTTGATTGTTTCTAATATGCTGAGACATTTTGTGACTATCGGGTTTGGTCCAACCTCAACTTACTCACTCACAGACTAGAAGAGAGTTGGAAGTCCGCGATGTTTGCTTGATACTTTCAACCAATTTTTCTTCGGATTGTCGCGGCCAGCGGAGGTGCATTTGTTGGGACGGCCCGCACAGAAAAAGGGGCTTCGCTTCCATTCACGGCCGAATTCACCTCCGCTCTCTGTCAACTACATTCGCAGACAGGTAGAAATGTGTCTATTCAAATCTTGTCGGTATCATATGATGTTGCGCTCCCAATACGTATTCCTCCCATTCTTGCACAACGGGAGATCAGCCCTCGTGGTGGCCCTGCTCGCCTCGCAGCGATCCATTCCTTCCAGACGGGTCTGACAAGAAAGAGTACGGCCACACTCTGTATTCGTACAAGCACAACTCAGTGATGTCGGTTATATATAGAAATCATCTCATCCAAACTTAAAATGCTTCTAGAAAAGGAGACGACCAAATATTTCTTCTCGGAAATAAAGGAGATCTCGTTTTAATATAACGGTCCTCGGCTGCGTGGCCGCTTGCATTGAGTCGATTCATTATTAGCAAATCACGACTAATCTCGTGGAGATTAATCCCTGCAACAAGCTATCCACCATTCTCGTCCAATGCTCCACACCGCAGCCAGGGGACCATATTCTCAGCACCCTGTTCGTCGTGGGAATCTTGGGAAGAAACCACGAACACGACACACTCCATCAACATCCACCACCCACCGACGCTCCCCCATCTCGACAACATCAACGCCCTTCCTCAAGGGCCAACGCATACCTCGCTCCCCCCGTATGCCTCGACCTTTGCTGGCTTGATCGGATGTCTTCAGCTTCTTCATTGCCTTCTTGCGTTATGTCACTCCTTTAATTCGACGAATAAAAATACTTTAATTTTCCTTGTTGAGGTCCTTGGGACGCGTCGCGACAACGTCAACCCTCGATAATTCTATCAGCAGAGCAACCAAAGCGTCCGAGGAACGGTCGAGCTTGCTGCAAATAATAGAGACACAGTAGCAGACGACTTGAGCTTCGTCTGCGCTGGTCTCGTTGTGGTGGGTGCTGGTGCTGCGCGTTTCCGGCCAGCTATCATATCCTCGAGAGAGCAAACAACTGACGCGCAAATCACCAGCAGATATCCAAACAACGTCTTCACAGCTTTCATCGCCTCCTCCTGCTGCGACGGCAGAGGACGGACCCGGCGACCTCCCTTCTCAACACGAAGAGCAACCAGCTTCGCCAGCTTTCTCGACGTCCTCAACTGCCGACGAAGGAGGTTCATCGCCTATCCTTCCACCTCTTCCTGTTCCGATATTTCGAGGACGTACCGAACAATCGAGAAGAACTCCTTCGCACTCGCCAACTGCGAGCAGCCATTACTATACTGCGAGTTGGGGATCTCCATACCAGCAACCCCTTGCCTCGACTCGAGCACATTCGCAAGCTCATAGTCGACCACCGAGCAGCGAACCATCCGAGGATTCTCCCATCCGCCATCTCGAGTTCCATACCCCTTTCTTGCGACCAGCACCTACATTCGCAAGGCACTTGGAGCCCGACTTCGTAACATCGGACGGACTCATCAGCGCAGCTGTCCTTGCCAATCGAGCTAGACGACCTACGACTGGGTTGACGGAAGATTGGATTCGACAGCATACAGGAGGTGAGGCCGCAGAAGCAAACAATTGGCTCAGCGACGGTCCAGGAGATAGTGAACACTCTTCATTGAGCGGATCCATCTCAGGCAGAGACTGGTTGGGTCGAGACGATAATCCATCAACACCAACACTCAAGACCTTTCTTGAATCGCGAGAGAAGGCTCGAGCAAAGCGTGGACATAGGAGACATTTGACAACAGAGACGTTGAGGCAGGAGGATTTTTCGGACGCGGCTATACCGACGATGTCTCTTTCGAATGTGAATGAGGACGGGATGGAGATCGAGCTGCAGATGCCTACACCGGATGGTGAGCAACCTCCTCCCCCTCCTCCGAAGGATCGGCGCGCTGCAACTTTGCCTGAGCCTGCAGAGCCTATTGGTCCGATTTCACCACCACGAATCAAGAAGAAGATACCATGGAAGGGAAAGAGCCTTATGGTGCTTTTGCCTCGAGATGATAGGCGTGGCCAGAAGGGCCAGGGCCCCATACCAATGTCCTCGAAAGATGTGGTTGCCATGATGAAGGAGTGGGAACAACTAGGCTATGATACTACTGGGTTTAATCTTGGGGCTGAATCTGGTGGTGTGGACGAAGGGAGTCGAGGACAGAGTCGAAGCCCGTGGCCGTTGGTGCAGGACATGAACAGTGAGAGACAGGAGAGAAACTTCAAAATCAGCATCCCGGATAAATCAGGTGAGTTTTTTTTCCTATTCTATTTCTAGAGTTCTTTGCATTCTTTGCGAGCCCCTTGCTGCCAAGCGAAAACCTCACACCTCCTTTTTGGCGCGGGCCGTGAAATAATTTACTAATTCATTCGGTGCTATAGAATGGGACGCCTACGTGAGAGAACTCAGTGAAGCTAAACTTCGTGCTCTTGGAGTATCATTCGGCAATGAAGACCCCCCGGCGCCGACTATTTCTCCAGCTGTCTCCAACTTGAGCCGCCGCGTATCCATGCAGTATCCTCCTCCACCCTTCTCTCCGCCCATACCGACATCATCAGCAAACTCTAGTCATCTTACCCATCAACCAAATCCATTTTCTCCGGCCTTGATGCCAGGAGCTGGTATGTCAACAAGCCAAAGCTCGAATCCTGGTTCTATTGCATCGCCAGCTTCAATGCAGGCACACATGCAAGGAAAATTCAACCCAAGAGCATCTGTGTCCTTCTCAGGTGAACATCCATTCGGGTCTCCTTTCCAGTATCCTCAACAACAATCTCCTAGTGTCTGGTCGCCTCAGCAAATGCTTTACCAGCAAGGCCATGCCCGAGGCGGTTCACCGTCATTGGCTAATCTTCAGTCGATGATGTCGCCCTCTTCACCCTTCTCACAAGATGGTTATTTCCCACAGAATGGAGATATGTTATCACAGATGCAGCAACGTCAACAGATACTCCAGACTCAACTTGCTCATCAACAGCAATTGCAGCTTAGCGCGAGAGCATCACCACGTCTTCAGGAGGTCCGAGAAACTGAGGATGAAGATCTTCCATCAAAGAGTCCCTCCAAGACACCTGAAGCTAAACAGATTAAGCACAATCCTAGTGCTAGCTTGCAGAAAGAGATTGATGATGCCGAATATCACCTTGAGGAGCAATTCCAAAGACAACTTGAACATGAGGATTACAGTCCTCACTCAGACAAGGCAGAAGATAGTTTCGAGAAGCCTACTGCTGTATCCCATGGTCGACAACCATCTGCGCCGCAAGGACTCGGTGCATCCCGCTATGCTACGGATGACGATGAGGGTCCAATTCTTCACCATCCTCAACCTCACAGCAGAGGTCACTCATTGTCACAACGACCGTTCCAGGACAGCGAGGAGAGCGGCCCAGAGAATAAATCAGGCTTACTTGGAGCTGCTGCCAAACCAGATCTCTCAGATATTGAGACGAATCCGAGCAATTTGGGTACTCCAATTCCAGCTATGGACTTGTCCACTAGCGGTCACAGTGGACATAACAGAGCGATGTCAGCTGCCAGTAACCCATGGGCTGATTCTGATGCAAACCAGACCGAGGACAGTACTATACTCAAGCGTGGCCATGCGACGAAGCCTTCTATGTCGAAGCTCAATGTTGCAGCTAAGGAGTTCAAATTCGATCCAAAGAACGCATTCAATCCGCTCCCCAATCAGTTCGCGTTCGGTGCGAATAGCTTCCAACCGCCAGCCATCAATGCTTATGCTGCATTTGCTCCCCAATCTGCTACTTCAAGCCATTTCAGCAATCATTCGGTAGCTAGCTCCAAGGGTAGAATCAATGTCAGCGCACCTGCATTCACTCCTGGTCAAAGCGAATTCAGCTTCTCTGCTTCTGGTCCAAGCTTCAGGCCAGACGCTCCCGAATTCACCCCACAAGCTGCCAATTTCTCCAACTCGATGGGCTCAGGAAGCGAAGGCCCTAAAAAGCCCCTCTTTGGTAGCATTGATCTGAGCGCTCTTGGCATCTCGAAACTACTTAAAAAGTCTAAGGCGATCCCTATTGTCCGACCTGACAGCAGTGAAGCTAAGAACCTGAATGACGAGACCATGGAAGGCCAAGATGGTCGCATCACACAGGGTGAGGGACGATTCAAGAGATCGAAGGCTGGAAGGGATGACGGAGACTCCGTGCCATTGTTTGCCGATAGCATGCCTTTGGGCGAGACTACCCGAGAGCAATCACCGCCAAAGGAGAGCACACCTACTACTATCAAACCAGCGGATAAAGAAAACTCTGCACCATTGGGCAACAGTGGCGAAGAAGAGACTTCGGCCGTTCCTGTCAAGACCCATGCCCACGACTTCTCGATGAACTCTCCCGATTCAGGCGGCAAGGACTGGATGCCTTGGGAGTTCGACCAACAAAACCAGGCTGCGGACTTCAATGCTGCCAGACCTTTCACGTCCAAGAGATATGGCTCTGGTCTTCCTGCTTATGGTAACTATGCACTTTCGTCTGATGAGCCTCAGACACCTGTCGAGCCTGAAAAACCGAAGGGACACAAGAAGAGTGCTTCATCGCTGTCGGCTACTGCAAAGCCATTCGAGTTTAGACCTGGAGCTTTAAACTTTACATTTGGTCAGCCATCACCGCCAATTCCTGTAGAAACTCCAGCTCCGGCTCCAGTTTCAGCTGCACCAGTGTCTGTACCAACCTCAGGTGGTCTGTCTGCTTCTCGATATGCTCGAAGCCCAACGCCTGAAGAGGTGGCTTCACCCAAGGCGAACTTGGATCACCGCGAGTCGATGCAATTCCAAGATTCTTTGCCAGGCCCATCAAGTCCTCCAACGTATGCTGAAGAGCCATCATTTGCTGAAGAGGAAGAGCCAGAGGAACCTAAGGCCATCCACGAGCAATCTATCGATGAGATTGACGACATTATGAATCACATGAACCAGATTGAACAATCTGCTCCGTTGCGTAGCGAGGAGGTTCCAACATGGCTTCAGCAGAGTCCTCAAAGACAGGTCCAAATGCCAGAGAACTCGTCGTCACCAATCCGATTGCTGCCTCAGAATCTTATGCGAAGCGATGCACCTAGCCCGAGTCCAAGGCGATTTCATCCTTTGCCTGGCCAATCGGGTGTATTCGGTCGTGTGCCAGAAGATCCATTTGTGGGCGAGACTCCCCCGCAGAACTACGAATCTCCAGTTCGCAGACTTGGTACGGTTGACAGCTTGCCTCCAAGTGAGTGGGATGATGTCCTCAGCGAGACTGAGGAAGCCAAGCTTCAACCCAGAGCTCAATTCTTCGATAATCATGTCAATGAACTTGTTGGTGGTCTTTTGGCTGAACGACTCGACCCATTGGAGAGAACTCTTGAGACTATCCAGATGTCTCTTGATATGATGGCTGCTCGAGCTCCGTCGAGTCGCCGTCAAAGACGCAGTGTCTCTGGTGCCCTCAGTGATGCAGATGACGAAGATGATGACAACCCACGCCGGTCTTTGAGTCCAAGAAGAGACCCGAAGATGGAGAAGATTCGAGCCATCGTCACTGAGGCTTTAAATGCCCATCAATCATCAAGACCCCAGACTGCGACCACATCGCCCGAACTTCCAGACTCCCGCATGTTGAAAGCGCTGGAGGAGATGAAGGAGCAATTCGGTACTTCGATGCGTTTGGATCTTCGCGGTGAGGATCTGAGAAACATCGTCGAGGAAGCGGTTGAGAGACGCATGCCTTCTACCCCCAAGCCATTCTTCGACGAGGCTGCAGCTGCTCGAGAGGCAGAGTACAGACAACGAATTGCCGATCTCGAGGAGAGGCTCGCGCCTGCCAAACCAGTCATTGATGAAGCCGCCATTGCAAGAGAAGCCGAATACAAGGCCAGAATCGCGGACCTGGAAGAGAAGCTTCTTCGCGCTGAAGGCGAAAGCAGCTCTCGTGTTGCCGACCTGGAGGAACGCCTAGGCCGTACCGAGGACAAGACGGAACAGGAAGTCAAGACCCGCCGTGCTGCCGAGGATCGTCTTGCTGAAGTCCAGAGATTGCTCCGCATCGCTTCAGAAGAGGAAGTCCGCCTTCGGGAAGCCATGAATGAACGGGAAATTAAAATTCGTGAGATCGTCGATGAAAGCGACATGAAGGTAAGAAGTGTTGAGGAGCAACGTGCTAAAACCACAATGCGAATCGCCTTACTTGAAGCCGCTCAAGACAATGCCCAAATGTCCCAATCCGAGCTCCAGAACCGGATTAACATTACAGAAATTGATCTCCGTGAAGCTACCAAAGAGACCCAGCGCTGGCAGATGGAGGCCGAACGGGCACTGGAAGCAGCCAGACGGCACAGTGATGATGCAGAGCAAGCCAATGAGACGAACAAGGGATTGAGGCGTACGATCGATAGCCTGAGGACTCAGATGGAGGAAAGTATCCGAGTCCGCGAAGGCATGAGAGGGAAATTAATGGATCTGCAGGAGGACATGGCCAGAGCCGCCCGTGACATTTCCGAAGAGAACGCCCGCCGCGCCAAAAAGGAAGCCGAGCTCGTTGCCCGACAGGAGGTTCTTGATGCCAAACTCCAGGCCGAAGCTAGGACGAGGGAACGACTGGAGACCGAGATTGAGAGGTTGGAGGCTGGTGAGAGAGAGGGAATGCGTGCTGTCAATGATGCTAAGAAACTTGAATTGTTGGTTGAAGATCTGAGGCAAGAGAACCATGTTGCACTCAAGGATGCTATGAGATACAAGCGAGAGTTCGAGGAGGCAAAGGAATCTGGCTTAGCGGAGGTACAACGCACAACTCACTACATGCAGACCCAAGTCGACTTCGCCAACAATCAAGTCAACGTTGTCCGAGAAGATCTTGAGAATCAACTTGCTCGAGTCCGCGCCGAACTTGACCAAGTCAAGCTAGATGCTGACACAGCTAGAGCCAAGAGCGAAATGCTTCTCGAGGAGGCTGAGACGACAAAGCAGTCTGTATGGGAGGAGATGAAGCGCAAGCATGCCGATGCAATTGAGGACTTGGAGACACAGCACAAGCGACAATTGAACAATGCCATTGAAGATGCGGAACGATCTGAGCAGCATCTCTTAGAACGCCTGTCACTTTCTTCAGCCAAGACTGAGCATCTTCAAGACAGGGTTGTACATCTCGAAGAAAAGCTTGAGATTGCCAACCAAGCTGCCGCTGCTGCTGCGACTGCCGCAAAAACAGCTCGCTCAGTCAGCACCTCCGGCCCTACTCAGCACAAGCAGGTGTCTCGTGGCATGGAATTACCAGAGAAGATCTCACCTCAAGCTCTGCGTGAAAGTATCATGGTACTTCAAGACCAATTGCAAGACCGTGAAGCTACGATTGAGCAACTCGAAGCTACCCTCTCAACAATGGACCTCGACGCACCAACAAAGATCCAGAAGCGTGACGATGAGATCATGTGGCTACGAGAACTCCTCGCCGTTCGCAAGGGCGACTTGCAAGACATCGTCCAAAGTCTCGAGGCGAAGCAGTTTGACGCAGAACGTGTCCGCGATGCAGCAATTCGCCTCAGAGCCAACCTCCAAATGGAAGAACAAGAGCGCGAACGTGCCATGAACGGAGGAAGTGCTATCAGCCTCCCAAACATCGCCGCCAGTCTCCGCGACGTAGCATCCAGCCCTCGAGTCGCTCAAGCCGTCGGCCCCCTAGCAGCAGCATGGGGTAGCTGGCGAAAAGGAAGGTCAGAGCTAGGTCAAGAGATGCAATCTGGACACTCGAGGAGCAGTTCTTCTACGCCTGCACGCTCGAGTCCTGGGAATCAGAATAGTTTCCTCTCTGGTCTCTTGACTCCTCCTGCTAGCACGGCACGTCAAGGCACTCCTCCCACCGCACTCCGACATAGTCTCAGCACAAACAGCAATGAGCAACCCACCGCATTCGGCAGCACAGGCACCAGAATGAATCTATCCCAACTCGCTAATCAGCCTCGCACAATGCCCAGACAACCTGTTCGCAGTAGTCCGGGCAAAAGTCGCACAGGCCAGGCTGGACCAAGCACGCCGCCGATGATGAGGAAGAGTAGTTATGATGCCGACGCGAGAGCGGAAGATTTCTCTGACGCTGGTTTCTATGACGATGATGAGAGTCAGACCACGATTGAGGATTATGGTGGTGGGATGGGGGGTAGGAGAGAGGGGAAGGCTGTTAGGGATTGGTGAATCCATCGGCATCGACATGCGCCGTCGCTGACACAGTTGAGGTTGGGGATGTGGATGCGATGATGATATGAGACGAGGGGGGGATTTCTTTTGTATGAAAAGGGAAGATGGATTTGATGTGAACATTGACGGTGGAGGAATAATACTAGACTGATTGACTGTTACATTCGACGATACCCTGGGTCTTGCAAGGCTCATGCACAGATATCATACGGCACATACTGCAGACGACTGAGATTGCGAATACCCTTTTTCTTTTGTTGCAGATTTGAGACTTTTTGAGAACACAATCATTTACTTGGATTTTGCTTTGCATGCACAGCGAGGTGGATGGGTTGGGTTATGTCATTCATTTTTATATTGTATATAGTGTGTGTGTGTAGGTAGAAAGGCCCCAAGGGGTGAATAAAAGATCAGTCCAGCAAGCCACCTTCCTAAAGCTGTAAATTGGTGAATTGAAATATATTGAAGATGGCGGTTTGAGAAAGCGAGGAGAAGTGAGAAGTGGCAAGCGCCACTTAGCGCCTCTGGAGAGCGGGTATTTATACTTCAACTCAGCAGCTCTACGGCAAACATCTTAGTATCGATGTACGATTCAATCAGATCATTTGAGACCCGTGTGTTGTCATTCTGCGCGAATGTTTGAAATCTCGCGCTGTGCCTTTGCTTAAATGAGGTGGAGTTTGTGCCTGAGTGGGGGGTTAACGTGGGAGAGGTTGGATGGGAAGTAACAGTGGAGCAGATGTTGACAACAAACAATATTCTTTCTTTCTTGATTTGGAATTGAATCCAACCCCAAGACCAGCTTGAGCACAGGCTTTGAAGGCCATGAGAGGGAGCCATTATTATTATTATAGACCAGGCAAGATCTCTAGCTGCTTCTTATTCTTCTTCACCTCAACATTTCCTTCGTTTTTAGTTTACTATTACTTTGAGATGGGAGGGTTAGTATTTTTATACTACAAATTCCTGCTCTAGCCGTCTACGAGCCGGAGTTCGATGTCTGAGGTGTGAGTAGTGAGTGAAGAGTCTCATGCTAAATTTCTTTGAGTGGTTTAGGGTTTGGGGTTTGGTGCTGGGGTGAAGGGTTGAGGTGAGGTGTTGGGATATAAATCCGGCCTCTCTTGCGAGAGAACTTTCGAGGTTACCTCCAAAAGGGAACGAACTCAAGGTGGACCATGGTGGAGGACGATTTCGGTGTCGTCTCGAAAGCAATTTGCCCATGCTATGGAAGTTCTCGATTCAAGAGTCGACGACTTCTCGCTCTGGGTATGCTATACGCCAAGGTTCTAGTGTGAAGTGGGAAATTATATGAGAGGATGATAACGAAACTCATATTCTCTTACTTCAATATAGCATTCAAGCTCAGCATGAGCATACACAAGACATAGTCCGAGGGCTTGTCTTTCAACTTTCAATTGCGACAGATGAGGTCGAGAACTACACAGCTATCCTCATCTTTCACACATCGGTTGTCCTTGATTCGCTCTTCGTACGCGTTGTGGTTGCTGTGTTCGAGATGGGAACTTGTGATTTTATACTGTGCTGATTCGCTTGAGTTAACAAATAAAAAATAATTGGGTTGCGTGTCACTTTGAGTTTGGGTAAGCAATTGAATAGTGAGGGTTGGGGGAATTGGGGTAGTGGGTTGGGGTATAAATTCATCCTCCAGCCTTTGAAATTTTCTGTTTCAAGAGTCCACCATTTTGTGTCAAGACCTCCCATGGTGGATAGTTCGTTCTCTTCGTGATTGGCGTTGTGCTTGTTGGGGGACAGCTCCACGGAGCGTAAAATTTGATATCTTGTCATTCAAGGGAGGGTCTGGACTTGGCTCTAGGAGTGAACTAAAGTGAAAATATGAAGGTATTGATAGCAGGGTTGTTTTTGACAGCAGAAGTTGCATACCTTCTTCAAAGACATCTCCGCGACCCGCGACGAGAATTTGTTCGGGTTGAGGGCTACTTTGTTCAGTCGCGGCTGGGGAGGGGAAGTTTTGGTAACTGTGCCTTCCTTGCTCGTCCTTCCATTTCGGGAGCTGACGTTGATAGATTTCGTCCTGCTCTATTGTTTGAATTTGAAGTCTGGTATTTTGGTAGCCCAAGTTCTGTCCCGCAAGAGCGTTGGAAATTAGGGAAAGGCGATAGAACCGAGGAGCAGGATGAAGGTGCTTCTTTTCAAGAAGTATCAACTGTAACAAGCATTTGCAGCCTGTAGTGAGTATATATACCTCTTGACTTCTTCCTCGCCACTACCAGAATTGGACTGTTGCTCTCTTCGCCCAGCCGGGGAGGGATAGCTGGATCGCCAAAGGGACTGCAGCACACTTGGTGTCTGAAGACTAAACTGTCTTGCGAAATCCGAGAATGTTTCGCAAAGAAAGTTTCAGAATCTTAAAAGTAAATCACACTATAGACAAAGTAGATCTTTGTCTCTTCGATGTTGAAAAAGTCTCAACAATTGGGAGTGAATCAAGTTTGTACGGCATGGCGCCGAATGCGTCTCTATTTCTAGGTAAGGTTTAACTTAAGAAACAGGACGTCTTGTTGGACTTCTGCCTGCTAAAATTTCAAATCGTCGCCCAAAAGCAAAACTGGTAAATTTCGTCCTAATACATTCTAGGGCTTTTCTCTCCCGCTCAAATCGACCAACTGTGATCCAGGTAAACAGAAACCACCTTGCCCGTGCAAATCGAGTCCAGACTTGAGGGAAGGGAAAGTTTTGCATGGCGGCGTATTCGAAGTATCTAGGATACCAGCCTGCGTAATCCCAATCTAGTACCCAAAGTTGGCCAAGACGGTCAAGCAGAAGGTTTCGAGGCGCCAGGTCATGGTGAGTGAAGACGAGAGTATTTGGTGTAGCGGGTATAAAGGTTGTTGGTGGCACTGGGTCTTGGATGGCAGTTTTCATTGCCTGTCGAAACGATGTAAAACGGGTCCAGAACTGAATAAAAGATGTGATGACTGCTGGGCTTGACTTGGGCGGTAGCATAAAGCGATCTTCGAGGTAGAACGATCTGCATTCCCCAGATACCAGGGATCCGCTATTGACGAAGTCGAAGACCTCAGAAGGCGAACCACCCAGCGAAGTTGCAGAGCCAACTTGACTGTAGTGAACCAGCCCAGTTTTGGCCATGCCTCCTCCAAGGTTACACCGTCAATGCGCTCCATTATGAGGTAGGTATCCCCATTAAACGTAACAGCCCGCTTTGCAGCTGGAACGCGAACGCCTAGCTGCTTCGCTGCTTCCATGGCCCCGATTGCGTCTTGAAGCAGTTCGAATTGATAACTTTGGCTATGAGATTGGCCGAAAGAATGAATATGCAGCTGTGGGGTAGATTGGGAGACTTTTGGATGTATTGCACTAGATCGGCGTCGCAATAGCTTTGTAGCAATTCGACATCCTTAGGTATTATGCCGTCGACGTGCGCAGATCGCGGATTCTCGTCCGTAGGGATTATATGCTGTGTTTGAGACATATTTTAGAAGTTGTCAAAAATCGAAAATATATCTGTTTAAATAGAGGTGCGGTGGAGCTTGAATTAGAATGATTTTGTGGGTACAATATAGTAGTCACGTGGCACCGGGCCGGGTTAGGACTAGCGCTACCTGCGCTAGAGTTAAAATTATATCTTTTAAATTTTAACGCGTTTTTTAACTTAATTAAAATTATTTTATATTTTCGTTTTTAATTTATTATTAATAATTATATATTTTTTAATAATATTAATAATTTTCGAATTTTAATTAATATAGTGTAAAGGGGCAAAAGATGCTCTCTTGATTATTAGGATTACAGAATGCCAGATCTCTTATATCCAGGACTAGATCACGTGCAGCGGCACTAGTCCAATGCGGATCGACAACACCATCACTCAGCCCTACCACAATAGTTTTATAATTATAAAAAAAAAATTTATTCAATTCGATAAAAACTTAAAACAATTCTTATATATTTAGAAATAGCTTTAAAACGCTCGATTATACGTGCGATACGAAGTATAATAATTTAATCACGTTATATAGAATATGCTTACTTGCTATATACTCAAGGCAAGAATAAAGCAGCCGGTGCTCCTGTTGAGAACCTAGAACAAATGGAGTAAAAAAGAGAAATGTGTATACTTTTCTTAGTAGTTACACTCTAATTCTTCAATCTTCATTCCACATTCGGTTAGTAAGCATAGCCGGTTCTACTCAGGCGCTAATTACCCTCAGCTCAGCCAGCTCACCTGAGCTGTCTAAGCAACTTGTGCAGTCCCCGAGCAGCCCCTGAGTAGTGCCTACTTAACCAATTAATAGACTGTATGCCTATATTCGATTCAAAAGATTTTCCTGATCCATTATGTTGCAGTTGGTGCGACCTCTTCTTCCGATGGAGTTTTGCATCAAGTCACGTAGTTGTGAGTTCCAGCAGAGTTGCCTACCTAGCTTCAACGCCCTGGGAACGGTAGGTAACAGATATTATGCGGAACCACCCTTTATACTGCCTATGGTTGGTAGAGAAGAAGTTGAGTCAAATGTAATGAGATTCTTGAACATGGGATGGGAAACCTTCTACGATCTCTGGTAGTTACAGTTGCCTTTTCAGACACTACTATCTTAGCTCAACATTACAACCTTCAGTGATAGACATCACTAGTGTCATCCTTTGCTTCTCTACTCCTGCCAGCTCGACCTTTTCTCCCTTAGGAAGCTTGATAGTGGGGAATCTTTGAACGATGCGCACTATCGTATATGCTGCTTCGACAAGTGCAAAGTCCACTTATATTTGTTAGTATTAAGTAGCTCTTTAATGCATGAAAGGCAAAACTTACTTCCCAGACAAATCCTTGGTCCGCCATTGAAAGGAAGGTATCCCCATTTTGCATTCGTCTCGTCGTGGTTGAGTGGCATGTCCTCGTCCCAGCGCTCTGGTCGAAACAGCTCGGCGTCCATGCCATAGAGATCAGGACGTCGATGCATAGTGTAAACGCTGTAAGCTACTGAGGTGCCTTTGGGGACGAGGACGGGCGACTTTCTGTCAGGCCCACCACCTGTTGGGAGGATAGTTGTCCGCAGGGTCGTGCGGGTGTTAACTGGTACCGGGGGATAGAGTCGGAGGGCTGACTAAGTTAGTAATGGCAAACGGGAGCATGGCTTATGGAACTGGCAGACTCACTCTCCTTGAGTATATTTTGGAGATATTTCATGTTTCGAAGATCGGTTCGGGTCAATTCCGCGTTGCCGTGCGCGGCAATCTCTGACCTTAATTTTGTGAGAACATTTAGATGCCTGACTAGCAGAAAGCTAAAGAAGAGTTAATCAATCCACCTGAGTGATGCATGAAGAATCAAATTTACAAGGCCCATGAAAGTAGGCAGGCAGTGGTGTCTCGTCCCGCGGTCAAATATTGATAATCTGACTTCTGAGCGCGGTGCGATCGGGTGTTTTCTCGCTCATCGCACGCAAAAAAACATATTTTCCTTGACCATCGAGAGGATTTTCTGAGAGGTTATGGTCAATAATTTTGTCTGCAAAATAGTGCACTTTCTTGCACGCATCTCGGAACTTTTTTCCGTCAATAAGCCAATAAAGATCGAGGAGGCGAAATCGTTTCGCGATGTATTCCTGCGCAATGTTAAATGCTTCCGCAAAAGTCTGTTCGCCGGTTGACTCTGGAACTTTTAGACTCTCAATTGACTTGCCGAACAGAAATTCTGTTGTTACGTCAAGGGTCAAACGGAAGAAGAGCGGTTGGAGATCGATGACGCCTCCTTCTCTTGGTATCGCATTTAGAAGGTTGTTGGTCGCATCTCTGAGCGTGTCTAAATTCGAGTATTGCTTGAAGTGAAACTGTGGCCTCAGTAGTTCTCGCGATTGCTTCCAGGCGTCTCCGTCTTGATTAAAAATTCCGTCCCCGAACATAGGGAACGTAATCTCTCTACGAGG
This sequence comes from Acephala macrosclerotiorum, assembly GCA_014904845.1. NCBI lineage: Eukaryota > Fungi > Ascomycota > Leotiomycetes > Helotiales > Mollisiaceae > Acephala > Acephala macrosclerotiorum. Next base: position 1,575 of record MU119666.1, on the reverse strand, counting down.
ACCCATTGCAAAGTCTATACGCGGTCAGAAATTTCTGGCTACTGACTCCGGCGTTGAGTTTTGAATTAACCTTTGAAATTGCTAGACAAGATGGCCTCCATGTTGGCGGGATCAGCTGTTCCAAACGCTGGTATCCCGAGAAAGACCTGTTCTAATGTGTGGCCCGTCTGCCGGAAATGGAAAAGGAACAGTTCCATGAGCCGTGACTCTGTGTTTGCTCTGAAGATTTGCTCCAAGCGATCTACACCGAATGGCCTCTGGTTTTCCAGCCGTGGTGGTGGAAGGCATTCGTGCTGGAGCCCAAGGGCCTTGTCAGCCTAGGTTTGGCGGGTTAGCAGGTTTCTGAGATGACAAAAAGGCAGACGGCGCAATCACCTGACGCTCTTTCCGCCTGTTATATACATGATAAACAATCGGGACTACTAGGCAACATAACAAGAGTCGAGAATCGAGGAGCTCCATTCTAGCCGCGGCGAAATCGAGGCAGCCCAAGCCCTGTCTCGCGGCGTTCGGTGTGAGGCTGAGGGCAGCAAAGAGCTTTGGAAGAAAGATTGATGAGAAGAATGGGTTGAGAAATTGACTTGCGGTCGCGGGTGTGGTATTGAGGACTCTCCTGTAGATTGCGTGTGGCCCACCATCCTGTGCATTGTTTCCTCTGGAAAGATGCTACTCGCGCAGGAACCAACATTGCAAAAATCGCAACCCATTGTCTGCGTTGGTTTCAATTACCAACTTGTGTAACCACCGGCCATCGGCCAATAACAAGCTAGTGCTTGCTTAGAAGGGTTCACCACCCAAACGCCCACTCAACCGCCCGCGCTTAAGTTACCCCACCAAAATTTTGTCGATTTGAACCCTTCTACCTTCGTGAATTCCCAAAGTTACGAATACTCGTGCGCGCTGAATGAACAGCGGTCTGTAGCATGCAGTACTTGTCAATCACGCACAATGCGCGGACGAACGAACAGCAAATGTGCGCGCTCGAGAGATGGCGAGGAGAGCTTGTTGACACCTTATGTGAGGATGTGGCGTCGCCTGCGTAACCGATTTCCACTTCCAGTGCACAAACACACCGAATGCACACCTCAAATTTATATCATTTATTGAACTTTAAAAAATTACTATTTAATGACTATACAAACTATAGTTTAAAATTTTTAAATCTATCGTTACAATACTCAAAAGATTCATTTCTATTAATCTGAAATCTATTTATTTTATTCGTTATAAAAAAATACTTTTTCGATTTTTTTTAATTATATATTTTACTATTTTTTCTTTTATATCCATTTGTGCAATCTCAATTTCCTTATGAGACTTTAAACTTTTAAAATAAAAACTTTTAAATTTTAAAATTATTACTTTAAAAAGTTTAATTTTTTTAGTAATTTTTTCGATATTTTTTATAATTTTTATAATCGTTTTAATTTTCGCAATTTTGTATTTTTTACGAATAATTTTTATTTTATTTTATTAAAATCTATTTATTAGTAATAATCTACTTTTTTTTATTATTTTTCGCTTTTTTTTTAAAGTTTTTTTAATAGTTTTTATTTTTATAATTTTAATTTTTTA
>MU119665.1:5415-30961 GCA_014904845.1 Acephala macrosclerotiorum | reverse complement strand
ATAAAATAAATAAAATAAATAAAATAAATAAAATAAATAAAATAAATAAAATAAATAAAATAAATAAAATAAATAAAATAAATAAAATAAATAAATTTTTTTTATTATTTATATATAATATAATATATAAAAGTTTTATTATAAAAAATAATTAATTAAAAAATTTAATTTAAAATTTTGAAATTTATAATATTTGAAATTTTAAAATTTATTAATTTATTTAATTTTTTTTAAATAGAATATTAATTAACGAATTTATAATATTATAAATTTATTAATATTTTTTAATATTAAATAAATTATATATTTTAAAAATTTAATATATAATATTAAATAAAACTAATATAAATAATAAATTAATTCTTTTTTTTACGTTTATAAATTTTTAAAATTTAATAATATATATTAATTAAAAATTATTAAAAAAATTTATATTTTTAATTATAAAAACAAAAATAAATTATTATTTAATAATTTAATAAAAACGAATTTAAATTAATTAAATAAAAATTTTATATTTAAAATTATAATAATAATAAAAATATAAATTTTATATAAAAGTTTTTAATTTATTTAAATATATTTTTAAAATTATTAATAAAAATATAAATTATTAAAAAAATAAATATATTATATTTATTAAAATAAATATTATATAATATTTATATACGATTTAAAATCGTATATAATTAATATTATTTTATTTTTATTTTTAAAATAAAATTTTTATATTTCGATTTTTATTTTTTTAAATAATTTTAATTAATTATAAATTAATACGTATATTAAAATTTAAAAAAAAAATTTACGTACGTTTAAATTATATTATTAATAATATAATATTTTTAATATAATATTAATATTAATTAATAATTATTTTCAATTATAAATTAATAAAAATTTATTAAAAAAAACGAAATATAATAAATTAAAAATATTAATAAATTTATTATAAAAAATATTAAAATATTTTTTTCGTTTTAAAAAAAAAAAATTCGTTTGTCGATTTATAAGCGAATTAATCAACGAACGAGTTTTTTTTTATTTTTATTCGACGTATATTTTATTTTGTAAATTTCATAAAAACGTTTTTATAAAAAGTTTTAAAGTTTTCAATTTTAATAATTTATTTTTATTTTAAATTTTAAATTATTAGTTTTTAATTTGAGTATTTTATAAGTATTTAAAATTAATATAATTATTAAAATAAAATTTAAAATTTTATTAAATAATAAAATTAATAAATTAATAAGTTTTTTAATATTTAAAATAAAAACGTATTATTTACGAAATTTTATATTATTAAAAAAATATTTTTTAAAATTCTCGTTTTTATATTTAATTATTATAATCGATTTAATTAATTTAAATTATTTTATTTAATATATAATTTTAAAAAAATATATTTTAAATTTTTTTTTTTAAAATTATATATTTAAATTAAAAAGTATTTTATAATTAAAAATATTAATATTTAAAATAAAAATATATTTTTAATAAAATTTTATATTAAAAAAATATTTTTTAAAATTTTCGTTTTTTTTATTAAATTATTATTATTAATTTAATCGATTTGAATTATTTTATTTAATATATAATTTTAAAAAAAAAACTTTTTAAATTTTTTTTTAAAAATTATATAATTATTTTAATATTTTAAATAAAAATATATTTATTATAAATTTTTATATTAAAATACTACGATCGATTTAATTAATATAATTTATTTTATTTAATATATAATTCCAAGAAAAACTTTTTAAATTTTTTTTTTAAAAATTATATAATTATAAAAATATTTAATATTTAAAATAAAAATATATTTAAAATTTTACGATCGCGATTTTTATTAAATGAAATTATATTCTATTGATTTACGTAATAACGAATTAATAAAATTGTTTAAAATTTGAAATTTAACGATATTTAATTAAATTTTAACGTATTTATCAATTTTATATAGTTTAAATTAATTGATATATTATAATTGTAAACGTAGTACGATCGCACGTAAATCGAGATTTTAATATTTTTTATTGAATCGATTATATATTAGTTCGAAATCACGAGACTATCGAATTTTTTAATAAACTAATGAAATCGCTATATTTGAATACTTTGATTAAATTTGATATTTTATTTGTTTGTTGATTTTATTATTTATTAACGATCGTTAAACTATAAAATATAATAAAATCGTTTAATTCGATTAAATTTTTAAAAAAAAAAAAATTTTTTCGAGTTTTATTTTATTTATATCGATTTTTTAATTATATACAATTTATTTCGCAAAATTGATTCTTTAGTAAATAATTCGAATTAAATTTATAAACGAGATTTTATTATTATTATATTAATTATTTTTTTAAAAAGAAAATTTATTTAAATTATTTTTCAAGTATATTTTTTATTTTTAATATTCAATTTATCGTTGTTATTTTTATAACGTTTATATTTAATTTTATTATTAAATATTAATTTAATTTTAGATTTATTTTTTTATTAATTTTTTATTTAATATTTATTTCAAAATTAAATTTATATTTTTTTTATTTTTAATTTCAAATTTAAAATCGAAAATATTTTTATTTTTAATAAATTTTATATTTATTTAATATCGAGATATTAAAATTATTTTATCGAAAAAATAATTAAATAAATATTTAATTTCGAATTCGAAATTTTATAATTATATCGTTCGTTTATAGTTTTCAATTTAACGTTTTCGACGTATAAATTTTAATATCGAAATTCTTTAGAATAAATTTATAATATATTATTTAATATTGAAACAAAGAAAAACAATTTTTTTATAATTTTATTCGTTAAATATCGAGTATTAAATCGAGTTTATATTAAATTTATAATCGAATTTAACGTATTATTAATAGTTTTTATTTTATTATTTTAAAGTTTTACGCGTTATTAATTGTTTTTATTCGATTTTAGTTTTCGATTCGTTTTTTTTTTAATTTTAATTTATTTTTATATTTTTACTTTTTTTTTTATTTTTTTATTAATTATATTATCGTTTGATATTCGATAAATTACTCGAGTAACGTATTCGAAAAAATGTTTAACAAAGTAAAACGTTTTCAGAATATTTTTAGACTTTTCTAATTTAAATATCGAAATAAATATTCGTTTAAATAGTAAAATAAAAAAATTCAAATTAATTTGTTTAAATAATTATTTGTTATTAATAAATAAATTGTTTTCTCGTAAAATTAATAATAAATAATACATAGAAAATCGTTTTTTTAATATTTGATTATATATAAAATACTTTTTCAAATATTATTTCTACGATCGTCTTTTTATTATTTTAATTTTTTTCGTTGTTCGATATTAGTAAAATAATAAATCGAAAGTTTCAAACGATATAAAATATTATTATTAATCGATAAATTTTTTTTCTTTTTAAAAAAGTTTCAATATATAATTTTATACGTTTAAATACAACTTTTGAATAAAATTTTAAATTTTAAAAAATTTAAAAAAATATATATAAAAAATTAATTAAATTTAATATTTTTCGTTTATAATTAAAATAATTCGTATTATATAAATAATATATAATTTAATAAAAATTAATATTGGTTTTTATAATAAATGATTAATTACATTATAATTATATAAAGTTTTTACAAATTATTATTAAAAAACATTTTATAAAAATATTTATTAAAAATATTTATTTTATATTTTTCGAAATAATATTTAAAAAAATAAAAAATAATATTAAAAAAAAATATAAAATTTATTAATCGATATAAAAAATTAAAATTTAAATAAAATAATAATTAATATATTTATTATATTTAATATTAAATATTATAAATAAAATAAATATATAAAATATATTAAATAAAAATATTTTGAAAATAATTTTAATAAATAAACGAAAAATATATTTTTTAAAATAATATTAATTTTTATTTAAAAATTATAAAATATTTTATACGAATAAAAAGTATAATTATCGAAAAACGAAAAACGAATTATAAAAATACTCGAAAAAATTATTATAAACAAAAATAAATTTTATATTTATTTTAAATAAAATTGAATTAATATTTAAAAAAATCGTTTAAAATAATATTATTTTTACGATTATAATATTTTTAAATTTTAAATATTTTAAATATTTAATTTTATAAATTTCGAATTTCGAATATATAATATTTTAATATATATTTTTTAAATTAATAATTTTATTAATTAATATATTAATAAAATAATTTATAAAATTAAAAAAATATAAATTTTAATTAAAATATTTAATTAAATAATAATTTTTAATATAATAATTTTTAAATTTTAATAAAATATATTAATAAAATTATTTATAAATTTAATAAAAAATATAATAAATTTTTTTTTAATATTTTTAACGTTAAATTATAAATATTTTATAATTATTATTTTAAAATCGAATTATTAAAAAATTAATACAATAAATTTTTTTTTATTATATTTAAAAATTATATAAATTTATTTTATTATAATAAAATCGTAAAAAAAAACTTTAATTTTATAATAATAATAAATAAAATTTAAATATATTTTAAAACGAACAAAAATCGATAATTGTATATATTTTTATAAAAAAAATTATATTATTACGAATTATTATTATTAATTAATCTAAAATTAAATTAAAATATTTTTAATTATTTTTTAATTAATTTTAATAAATTTAATATAATTTATTAAACGAATATTATATAAAATATAATCTTCGAAATTAAATTATTAACGTTTATAAAAATATTAAAAAATATAAATTTATATTATATAAATTTATAAATATATTTAAAAACGTTTATATTAAATTACGATTTATAATTAATATTATAATACGTTTATAAAAAACTTAATAATATAATAATAATTTCAATTGTAATTTTTAAAAAAAATTAAAAAAAATTATAATAAAATTGATTAAATATACGAAAAACGTAAATATAAAATAATTGTAATTTTTCGATTTTTTTAATTTAATAAAAAAAATATAATAATTATTACGTAAATTATAATTATTAAAAGAAATTTTATTAAAAAAAATATTATATTTATAATAAATTAAATTATTAATTAATAAAATATATAATAAAAAAACGATAATAAATATATTTTAAATTTTAAAAATATATTTAATATAATATTAATCGCGATATTATAACGATTTATTATTAAAAAATTTTTATTAAATATAAAAATATAAAAATTTTTTCGAAAATAATAAAATCGAAAAAATCGATTAATTACTAATAAATATAAAAATAAAAAACTTGAATAAATTTTTTTTAATAAATTTAAAAAAATTAATAATATTTAAATAATAATTATATTAAATAATTAATTTATACGTTATATTATTATAAAAAAAATATATATTTAATTTATTATTATAATAATTTAATAAAAATTTAATATTTATATTTAAAATTATAATTCGTTTAAAAAATTTTAAAAAATTATATTAAATAATAAAATTGTAAAAATATTAATTATCGATTAATTATAATTTCGAATATTATAAAAAATCGATAATAAAATTTAATTAAATATATTAATAATTAATATTTATAAAATTCGATTTAATAAAAAAATAATATTATTATAAAAAACAATTTAAATTAATATATTTTTAAATATTATTATATTTTATATCGTTTTAATAAATATATTATTTTTATTTTATATTTAAAATATAAATAAAATAAAAATTTAATAATTTTAAAAACGATTTAATTCAAAAAAAGAAAATTATTTATAAATATTATTATATTAATAAAAGAAATTTAATTTAAAATTATTTTATTAAAATCGAATTATAATAATTATATTAATAATTTAATTATTTATTAATATAACGTTTATTAAAAAGATTTTAACGTATAAATTATAATATTTTATTAAATATTATTATTATTAAATATATAATATATTATTTAAAAAATTTAAATTTATTTTATAAAATAATTATAAATTTAATTATTTTATTATTATTAATATTTTATATTTAAATAAAAAAATCGATTTTATAAATAGTAAATTTAATAATAATATTTTAAATAATTAAATTTTTAAAAAATATATTTACGAAAATAATATAAAATATTTTTCAAATATATTAAATCGATATATATTAAAAATTATTAAATTATTTCGTTTATAACGTAAAAGAAAATTTCTCGCTTATAAAATTTTAATAATATATAAAAATAATATTTGTTGAAATTTATAATAATATAAAAAAAATAAAAAAAATATTATATTTTATTATAATAAATTTATAAAATTATTTAAAATAAATTTATTAATAAATATATTAATAAAAAATTAATTTTATAAATAATAATTAATATAATAAACGATTTAATAAATTCGAATAAAATTGTATTTATATTATTAATTTTTAAAATAATTAATAAAAATACGTTATTTTTATTAATAATTAAAAAAATTTAAATAATTCGTGTAATTATTAAAAAAAATATAATATTTATACGTTAAATATTAAATTACGAACGTGATTATAATAAAAAAAATTTAAATATAAAATTTATTTTAAATTTATTAATTTTTTTAAATGTATATATTTAATAAAAAAAATTTTAAAAAAATTATATAATAATAAAAAATTACTCGATAAAAAATTATAATAAAATAAATATTATTAATTCGTTAAAAATAATAATAACGACGAAAATTTTAATAATACGTTTATTATTATTATTAAAAACGAAAATAAAATATTTATAATATTTATAATAAATAAATAAAATTAATATAAAATTTTTATTACGATTATAAAAAAAATATATATTTATTATATTCGAAATATTATTTAAAAAGTTTTAATTAAAAAAAATTAATAATTTAATTATAAATTTTTTTTAAAAATTATTAAATTCGATTTTATTAAATATATTAAAATTTATATTTTTAATTTGAAATTAATTAATAAAATCAAAAATAAAATTATCGATAATTTGTACGAAAAATTAAAATTAATAATTTAAAAATATAATAATAATAATAATAATTTATTTTTAATATAATTTTCGATTATTCAAAGAATTAATTAACGAATTATTATTATATTAATATTTTTTTTAATTTAATTCTCAAATAAAACTATTAAAATATAATTTTATAATATTATTTAAATTTATATATAATCGATAATTAATTTTTAACGATTAATATTCGTATATTTATTAAAATAAATTTATTATTTTTATTTATTAAATATTATTATAATAATTTTAAAATTATTATATAAAATTATTAAAATAAAAAATTATTAATAAATTACATATTATAAATATTATAAAAAAATTATTAATAATTATATTTATATATAATTTTTGTTTTTTAATTATAATTGAAAAAAAAAACATTTAATATTATTAAAATATAAACGAATAATACATTTATATTAATAAAAAAAATTAATTTAAAAAAATAAAATTCGTAATAAAATTTAAAATAATTTTTGTATTAAAATTTCTATTAATTTTTAATAAGTATTTATTAATTAAATATAAAAAATAATATACTCGAAATATTTATATTATTATAATTTATTAATTCGAAATAATTTTCGATTTATTTATTATTATTTAATATTAAAATTCGATTAAAATTAAAATTATTATATTAAATTATAAATTAAAATTATTATATTAAATAATAAATTAAAATAATAAATTAAAAAATTAAATTGAAAAATTAAATATATTGTTTTAAATTTATTAATAATAAAAATTTTAATTTTCAAATTAAATATAAAATTATTTTTATAAATAAAAATAAAAAAAACAATAAAAAATTCGAAATTAAATTTTATTAAAAATAAACGAATTATTAAAAACGTATTAATTTTAAAAATTTATAAAATAATAACAAAAATTGATATAATAATAATAATTAAATTTATTATAAATATAATCGTAAAATAATTCGTTTTTTTTAATATTTTAATTATTATATATATTAATTTGTATTTAGTTTACGAATATTTAATCAAATTTAAAACGATTAAAAAAAAACGTTTAATAATCGATATTATAATCTTACGATAATTATACGAACGAAAAAAATTATAAAAAATCAAATAAATTAATAATTAAAATAATTCGAAAAATATTATAATAAAATTTTAAAAAAGTTTTAAAATACAAATAACAAATTAAATTAAAAAAAAATAATAATAATAAAATAAATAAATAAAAAAAATAAAAAAAATTAATTCGTAATATTATTATTATTTAAAATTTTAAATTAAAAATAATTTTATTTTTTTCAAATTTGAAATTTATAAATTTTAATAAATTTTAAAAATAATATTAATAAATTAATATTATTTTTATTTTTTTTAAAATTTTTATTTATATTAAAATTAATAAATTTTATATAATATTTACGTACGATTTAAAATCGCATATAATTAATATTATTTTATTTTTATTTTCGAAATAAAATTTTTCTATTTCGAATTTCGTTTTTTAAATAATTTTAATTAATTATAAATTTATATATATATTAAAATTCAAAGAAAAATTTTACGTACATTTAAATTACATTATTAATAATATAGTATTTTTAATATAATACTAATAATATTTAATATAAAATTAATTTAATAAACGTATTTTTTTTATTTTAATAATTAAATAAAAAATATATTATATATTTGATTAAATATAATATATTATTTAATTTTATTTAATTTATTATATAATTTTTAAATTAATAATCGTATTACGTATATAATTTAAACTTTAAAAAACTAATAATCGTATTACGTATATAATCGAATTAATTCGAAAATTAAATTATTTATATTTTATTTTTTAATAAATCAAATTATATAAAAAATTAAACGTTATAAATAAAAATTTTAATAAAACGAATTAAAAATACGATTTTTATAATTGTTTTAAATTATTAAATAATAAAAAATAATAAAAACGAATATAAATAATTTTATTTAATTTTAATCGAAATATTTAAATATAACGATTTAATTAATTTATTAAAAAATTCGTAATTATATATAAAATAAAATAATTTAAATTAATTATAATAATTTAATATAAAAAACAAAAAATTTTAAAAAAAAATTTATTTAAAACGTTAAAATAATAAAATAATTAAAAATAATTAAATTAATTATAAAAAATTTATTTTTATTTATTAATAATTAAAATATTATAATTTTTAAAATTTTTAAAATTTTATAAAAAAATAATATTTATTAAAAATTCTTATTTAAATTATTAATTTAAAATATTAATATAATTTTTATTTTAATATTATTTCGAATTTTAAAATTATAAATTTAATATTAAATAATTTTTAATTAATTATTTCGATTTTCGAATTAATATAAATTTTTTTAATTTTATTATATAATATGCATTTTTTTTATCGTTTTTAATATTTATATATATTTTTTTTAAAAAATTTAAAATAAAAAATTTAATTAAAATCAAAAAAATCGAAAAAAAATTAATATAATTAATTATTAATATTATTAATTATTTTAATTTAATATTAATAATATTAATTTAAAATTAAATATTTAAATATTTAAAATTTATATTTTATAATATTAATTCAATTTATTATAAATTTTTTAAATAAATTTATTAATCGCGTATTAAAATATTAAATTATAAAATTAAAAATTAACGATTTTATTTTATTTGATTAATTATTAAAAATATTAATATTATTTAAAATTTAATCGTAAAATCGATCGATTTAAATAAAATTTATTAACGTTATATACGAATAATTATAATTTAATTAAAATATTTAAAAATTAAACGATTTAATTAATTAAATTCAATTGTATAAATATTATATATAATCGTTTATAATTATTTAAAAATTAAAAATTTTAATATTTTTATTAATTAAATCTATTTATTTATCGATTATTAATTAAAAATTAAAACTTTAATATATAATTATTACGTAATACGCGCTATTAATAAAATAATAATATAAATTTTATTTTAAATTTCATATATTTATTTTATTTATAATATTTTTATAATTTTTAAAAATTAATAAAATTATAATATAATAATATCGTAATTAAAACTCGTTAATTTAATTTAATTTATTATATATAATAATAATATTTTATTTAAATATTAAAAAATTAAAAAAATATTATAATAATAATAAAAAATTAAAAAAAAATTTATAATAAATTATTCGATATTAATTGAAATTGAATATAACGTTTATATAAATTTTTAATATATATTATAATATTTTTAAAAAAAAAAAACTTTAAATATATAAAAATTAAATTATATTATATAAAAACTGTTTTTAATTCAAATTAATTAAAAAATTTAAATATTATAACGTAATTATTTTTTAATTAATATTTATTTTTATAAAATATAAATATTAATTAAAAATTATTAAAAATTATTAAATTATTTTAACGGTTTTTTATTTATAAAATTTGATTATATTTTTTTAATTTTATATTTCTAAATAAAATAAAACTATTTTTTTTAATTAATTTAAAATAAAATAAAAAATACTCGATTACGATCGAAATAAGTTTTAATATAAACTTTTATAATTGGATTTCAAATATTAAAAAATGGAAAAAAATTTGTACGTTTATAATATTCAAATTATATCAAAAGTTTACTTTTATTACAAAGTCAAATTACTATATTTTAATTTTGACATATAAATAAACTCGAGAAAAAAAATTTAATTGAGTAAGTAACGATTGTTTTAGTTCATAACTACTAATGTTCTACATTGCTGACAAGGCAAGACATTGGAGAGACCTCTGCTTGAGCTAGACGCTACCCATGTATAACAAAATACTCGCAACTATCTGATAAATGAATGTTTTGTTTGGTCGAAGACTTTGGCATACCCCCAAGAATTATCGCAACACAATTTCTTGCCGCTCTCCTCCAAAAAGAAAGCTGACGAAACACATCTACTAGCCTTTTCTATCTAGAGCTTCAGCTGCGACCGGATGGTCTCGAGCGTTTGGGTACCACTCGGCACCAAATGCTTTCAGGTTTTCGATATGAATATTTATCTAACATCGTTAGCTCCGAATGTATTCTCCTCGCGCCGTTAGAACAAATTCCTTACATCTGTAGTAACTGGTAATTCGTTGTACCGATCCTGCAGACTAGTTAGCTAACCAGAGTTCAATATCAGGAGCTGGAATACGGCAGGACATCAGACCGTCCATAGTCCGAGGTTTGTTAAAAAATGAAGACAACGTTCCAAAGTTTGAGGGAAATAGGGATTGAGTGGAGTTATAGTCACTTACCCAGTCAGCATCTTCCTGCATTTGAAGAGCCCACACTCCCTCGCCCTCCCACCCAAAAATAACAGGTATAGCTGTGCTCGTACAAGTATAATTCGCGGCCATAGCCCGCAAGTCATCGTCGGAAATTGATCGGCGGGAGTCCTCTGCACGAGATTTGTGAGTTTGGAAGACCTATGTGATATGCCAGCGGTTATATTCAACTTACCTGCGGCGCTCCCACATGCTAAAGTGCAATCAAACCAAGCGGCCCCTCCGCCAAAATAGCTTGAGAGTGTGCCTCCATTTAAGCAGACACCCGTAGCGTAGCCGGCGGCGGTACTTCTAGCGATGCCACCACAGGAAGATGTTGAAGAACTCTGGTAGAATACGCCTATAGTAGCTGTATATAGGATGTCGAAAGCCACCCCTTGGGCTTGATAGCCACCACGGGGGAAAACGCAACAAACATTCTAAAGCCATAAGTGAACTACTTCATAGGCAAGGGGATTATCAAGAAGACGATCTCATCTCTCCCCTTTCACGGACTTACATTTGAAATACCAGGGCATACGTTCACAACAGTCGAGGTTGGGTAGCAGGGGATAGAAACGTATCCTGTAATAGTGACAGCATTAACAGAATATAGCACAGCGAGAAGAAATGATGCTAATGATAAGATCATGTTGAATTTTGGAAAGTGGAATTGTTCAAGTGGTTGGATTGTAATGTTACAATCTGGAATGATGGCTTGCTTCAATATTATATGCCATTTATGATATTTTGATAACATCAAACCAAGGCTGCACTGCATACTAATCATATTTCCAGCATAATGAAAGAGCAAATCATACGTCTGCCCTCGGAAAGCAATCCAATAAGTAAATTCAACATGGTTATTCACCGCCTATTGACCATCAAGAAGCACAGCCCACTGATGGAGCGAAGATCTATATTAATATCAATATCAATATCAACATGGTTATTTACTGCTTATTGACGATCAAGAGGCACAGCTCCACTGATAGAGCGAATACTCACATCCAAATCAATTTTGACATGGTTATCAATTCATACAAGAGGCACAGCTTTACTGATAGGGCGAACACTTACCGTACATCGGCATCAACATGGTTATTTACTGCTTATTAGTGATCAAGAGGCGCAGCTCTAAGCTCTACTGATCGAGCGATCTACGACGTCTCTTCAACAAGTTACTAACAAATATGTGAAATCTAGGAAGGCAGGTATTGGGTAGTAAACCCGAATTCGTTACGTATTAAAATACTTTTAAAGCGGACAAATAGTAAGTAATCTCAGAACTCTTGGCTGGGACTTTTCTTAAGAAGGTAGAGTTTACGGCTAGCTTTGCATAAATAAAGTTTGAAATTTGAACTTTATAGGATTTCGATAAAATAGATCAACAGTTTTTCTTCGCGCATTTATAGTATCTCGGCCTAGCGCTACTAATCAGCTGCTTATGTGGCAATGAAGCTTTTCCCCGCTTTCGTGCCGCAGCTTGACGTTTGAAATTTGGTTAGAATGCGAGAGATCATGCCTGCTTAATGCGGTTTGACAACTACAACTCGTGCTGCCAGAAAGCCCGCATCTATATAAGGGTGAAACTTATTCTCCGACCAGCCAATCAATCCAACCCTTGCTTTTGCTAATAAAGGATGCGGACTCTTTGGCAGCAAGAGTAGTGGCCAAGCTAGTAGATTTTGAGTCGGCTCTATTTTCAAACTCACCTATAAATAATGCGACGCTCGCACAGCTTATGGTTGTACTGCTTATGGTTGCACAGCGTCACAGCTTACGCGATGTACAGTTTATAAATGCACAGTTTGCGCGATCGGTGAGTTTGAAAGTTGGAACCACCCACAGAGCGTTATATCGCGCAAGCTGTGCATCTATAAGCTGTACACCGCGTAACCTGTGACGCTGTGCAACTATAAGCAATACAACTATAAGTTGAACTTTATAGGATTTCGGTGAAATAGATTAGCAGTTTTTTTTTCCCCGCGTATTTACAGTATCTCGGCCTAGCGCTGCTAATTAGCTGCTTATGTGGCAATGAAGCTTTTCCCCGCTTCTGTGCCGCAGCTTGACGTTTGAAGCTTGGTTAGAATGTGAGGAATAACTTTCAAACTCACCCATTAAGAGGGCAGAACTCGTAATAGCTTATGGGGCGGCTCTATTTGTAAACTCACTTATAGAGAATCCTGCAGCAATCTATTACGGCCATGTAATAGGCTCACACTTGTCAGTACCTGTGAACAATTTGAGTTACTTATACCCTTAAAATTCCCCTTGAGGTCAACATAACCTTTCACAGTGCCTAGTATATCCCGCAGTCTTCAAAGCCTACAAATCATGAGATACATCGCTCTTTGCAGCATCACCATTGCCCTAGCGTCCGTCGCCCTGGCTCAAGGCCCGCAGCCATGCTACAATCAAGCTGATCCGGACGGGTACGTTGTTTATCATCCATAAGAGCTGTGTAACTCTTCTGACAACCAATAGTGGCCTGCCTAGCTACTGCTATTGCTCAGATGGCAGCTGCTGGGCCATATCAAGCAACGACTGCATGCCGACGTCAAATGAACAACTTGACCCATGCCCAGTGGGAGATCCTGAATCTGGCTAGGAGGGACTGATGAAAGGAAGCTGAGACATGTGTATGTCATAGGATGCTTTCAAGTGATTCAGAGTGGTGGAAGGGGAGAACGGCTGAAAGGCTTCTGGGAACAAAGATTGAATCTCATATATCTAGGAATTTAAGCAAGGAGCTCAATTGACTCTTTTCACTTTGTGTACAGAATAAGGTTCTCTTGGAACCAACTTGAATTTCAATAATTCCACTCGTAACGGTGATCTGAATGTGTTATTACAATATATCACCAAGTGAAAACAAATCACGGCAAAGTTCCTTATTTATGCCGATCACCTGCCTACTGTAATCGGCGCTACTGTAGGTGTGTGGCGGCTATATTTGCCTACAAATAAACACTCCATTCCCTTACCGATCATGCTTCTTTAATCTTACCTTCCTGGATTAAAAAAAAGCTACCTGTTTTTCTTGTTATATTGAACATTGCAAACTCATCACTGCAAAGCCCACACAAAACAACTCATCACCTCCACACTCCATTTCCCTCTCCTCTCAAAAATGGACCACAACACCCCTACCAACAATATTAAAACCTGCGACCTCTCTCAGAAAACAAAAGCCGAGCTCTTAGATATCGTTTCTAAACTTCCCCCGCCAATAGAGTCCTACTCCGCGAAGAATACGCTTTTCGGGTGGGCGGATGACGGAAAAGGGGTCTGGGTTCTGCCTGCTTCCAAAGAGAATTTTGAGCGGTTTGAGGAGATTGCTAAATTGAAGCCAAACATGGGACATGATAGTAATGAGGTGCATTGTGAGATTATGAAGGAGGCTGGAGCGGAGTTTTTTAAGGATTGGAGGGATAGTGATAGGGCGAGAGGGGTGAAGGAGATGAGAGAGGGGAGTGGGTGATGGAGCTGGAGCGTCAACAATCTATTTCTATGGCTTCAGCACCACGACTTTATTGATGTCGATCTTTGGGGAAAAGTCCAGCTGCTTCTACTTCTAGGCAGATTTTATGCGTCTAAGGAAAACACATATCGCAGAGTCCATGAAGCTCTGGCAGCTGATCATTATAATCAAACGTGCAGTCATTAGTCTTCTCGATGTCTCTTCTTTCTTGCTTAGAACCTATTGTCAACATGAATTCGGAGTAACGATCAATGACTGCATGATGGCAATGAATACTGCTTCTTTCCTCTAATGAGACATGGCAGGAAGAGAATGGCAGAACCTCGATATCTCGATGTCAAGCTAAATAGGCTGAATGAGGATTTTGATCCTTTATCAGTTCAACATTAATATTTTCAAAAAATATACTTCGTTCTAAATCCAAGGTTCCTGGAACTCCAGGCCTCCACTAACAACCAACAGTTCATGTTTCCTAGCCCCTGCTAATATTGTAGATTGGTTTGTGATGTCCAAACTGCATATCCACAGATCAGTACCGAGAAAGTATAATACGGGACCCGCCATTGCAATAATTTGACGTACGCGGTGGGCTTGACCACCGAAATCTCCTATTCTTCGGACTTAAGTTCTAGGAGCTTAAGCTCTGGGCGCTCACCATAAGTCTTGGTGTTGATTGGTATATTACATGACCTTGGTATTGTTGGTGTTGTCAGGACGACAGCCACTAGCCTGAGCCCACTGTATCTAGAACACTGCTTCCTCTGGCTCTTTTAGCCCTTTAGACTGAATATCAATACTCTGCATACACCCATTTGTCAGTTATGAGCCCGGCCTTATAGCTATTGCCTTGTAAAATGCGATTCCTGCTACGCAACCCCCGAGAAAGACACCTAAAACGCGCACCAGACGCCTGGGCATGTGCGCTGAGCCTGCAGGAACTGCTGCAGAGTCCTCACGCACAACCACGACTTTGTATCGAGCTAAACCATTAATTCCGGATGGGGATAGCTTGGATTCATGACCCTAGCTATCTAAAAAGCCAGTTACAAGGTTGTGGAAGCTCAAAAGTCGGTGAGTGTTGAGGGTAGGCGCAAAATGCAGAGTTTTCAGTCTCCGTCAGAGAAACTTCTTTAGTAACGCCAACTGCTTTAGAAGGACGTTAAAACCCGACCTCATTGTACACGATAGGACCCTATTGAGTCAAAGAACCCATCGAATCAACCGTTAGAACCGTCAAAACAACCAGATCTTCGAGCACCTTTGGACGTCGATAAACCTCGCGAATCTGCTTCGACAAACCTCACGAAAATCCTACCTCTCTGCGAACCTTCCTCTCTACGAATCCTTTTACGAACGTACGAATAGACAAGATGAGCACTGTGGTATCGAAGGAGAAGCTAGTAATAACGGAGCATGGGCAGTACAAGGTGTGGATACGAACAAAGAGGCTACTGGCAGAACAGAACAACCTGTGGGATACCTGTAATCCAGACCTCCCTGTAGAGAAGCTTAGGGCCGTTGTAAAACCAGAGTTCCCCGGCCCTCATACGTTCAAGAGAAGCATTGTCTACGTGGAAGTGCCTGTAGCAGAAGGTGCCCTTTGCAAAGCCCAGGCTCTCGTATCCCGAGAACTGCTCTGCTCTCTGATCTCACCAAGGACGAGACCGATGACCTAACCAGGGCTCGTACCATGTTCCCCTTGATGTACAAGACCTGGGAGGCAGAGGCAAAAGCCTATACTGTTCTCTTCGGGGACATCTATAATACAGTCGATCCAAGCTTTCATCCACTACTCGACGACTGTACAACTGTCCACGAGCTTCTACAAGCCTGCCAGAAGGAATACAAGCCACCAGAGGTAGCCGTGGAAGACAACTTGCTTAAGCGTTGGGAGCAGCTTTCAAGGGCACCTAACATTGACGGCATACCGGCTTGGATCTCACAATGGAGGCATATCTACGTTGAAGCAGGGAAAGAAGGCATCGTGGAGCTCAAAAATCGAAAGGCAATATCTGCTCTCCTGGCTGCGGTAGAAATACACGTCTCAGTTGCTTGGGCGGAAACAGAGAGTGTCTTAGTGGGCAGAAGTAAAGGGGAGGCCACGTTCGACGACGTCTGTGAGTCGTTCCTGGAATACTGGAGGGAAAATGAGACTGTAATGAGGGCAGGAAAGAAGACAGGAAATGGAAGGACAAGGCACGGCATTTTTGCAGTGGCCACAAATAAGACGGAAGAGGGAGTCGGTATATTACAACCATCGCTCTCTGGGAAGACCAACAAGGGGGAGTACACCCATTGCATCTGCGGATCTGACGAGCACAAGCTTGTTAGATGCCCTTACGCAATACATACTTTGCGTCTTTCAAGCCGGAAAGGCGATAGAAAGACTCAGGAGCGGGTAGACGACAAGATCGAGAGGAGACCAAGGCTTGCTCGACTTGTAGAGAAGTATAGGTCTGAGGCAAAGAAAGGTCCAAATGAGAGTTGACTAGCATCGTTTACCTCAATCGATGGACACTGTTTACCAGAAATAGAACGGAGTTACCCCCTGAGAGACAGTTTTTTACTTGATTCGGCGGCAACAACCCATGTATGTAACAACAGAGCAAGATTCAGTGGTATGAGGTTGTCTGACGAGACCCTCTACGCTGGCACACAGCAGGTTGCGATTCAAGGTTTTGGTACTGTCAAAATCAAGCTCACTCTGCCAGATGGCAAGAGAAGAGTATTTGGCCTGTTAGACGTTGCGTACATCAAGCCATGGTCCCTCGCGAGACATCACCCCAGACACTTCCTTACCTCAAAATACCGAGGGGAGAGCATTTAAAAAGCCAAAGAAAAGGGGACGGCCTGTAGAACTGCACCAGTCATAGGGCGCACTTTGAAGATGTTCCTCTTCGGAATTTTCTCCAAAGCAACAACGCAGGAGCCGGATGCTAAGTATCCCCTAGAGTGCTGGTTGCAACTTTTAGCGTGCGCACAGACCACTTTATCACGTGCAGAGCAAGAACACCAAAACTTGGAATGTAAATAAACAACAGATAATCTCCTTATTTTACTTCAATTGACAGCCAGAATGCCTAATAAGACTATGAAAGATGTAGTCTCTGATTCTACAGACTCTGCAACTTTACGGCCTGATATCTCTCCAGCTACAAAGACAGGAAAACACTTCAATGGAATGAAATTGCCCGATTTTTCACATAAAATCAATCTCTCTTCTCATATCCAGCCATTAGATGCCTGGGAGATCTTCAGACTATTCTTTTCTACTGAGATCATTTGTCAGATTGTCAATAATACCAATGAGAAAGCTGAACAGCTTCCAATTGGGCCTCAGCAGCGTTATTCTAGAGCAAGGAATTGGAAACCAGTCACGTGTGAAGAGATATATGCCTACATTGGCATTAGAATCTATATGGGCCTTCACAAAGAGCCTGATATGAGGTTATATTAGTCTACAAAGGCTAGAGAACCTAATCATGCAATTTCAAGAGTCATGTCTAAAGACAAATTCTTGGCAATTCACACTAAAATGAGAGTAGCAAATGCAGACTCAAATGCTGATTTTGAGACAGTTTTTGAGAGAGTATGCACTATAAACTTGTCTCACTTTTAGCAAGTCAAAATGCTAATAATGTTTTATAGTTGGAACCTTTTACTAGTCATATTAAAGATACTAGCCTAAAGTTGTGAACGCCTAGTAGAGATCTTGCAATTGATGAAACTATGTCTCCATTTGAAGGCAGATCTCTTGATACACTTGTCATTAAAGGGAAGCCAATTGAAGAGAGATACAAGATTTGAGTGCTTACTGAGTTAAAATACTTCCTAACTTGGTATTGACATAGAAAAAGAACCATTAAGACCAAGTCATCACGTGGCAAACTAGGTCCTTACAAAGTGCCTCAACCTAAGGCATTAGGAGTCAATAACAGCTCTGCAGTAGTTGCACATCTCATGCAACAAGTCCCTAAGGCTGGCTATATCCTCTATTTGAACAACTTGTTTACCAATGTCAAGCTATTGACATATATGAGAGAAAGAGGCATAGAGATCACGGGAACTTGTACAGCTAAATCTGGCATTCTCAAGAGGTTTTGTGAGATAAAAGCTAAGGACTCTAAAAAGAATGAAATCCCATAAGGCACTCTTTTCTATGAACCTTCTGAAAATGGCAACATTTTATTCATTGCTTGAAAAGACAATGCACTAGTCTTATTTATGACTAGTGTTGAAAGAGAGCTTGATATAGTGAAATCTGTAAAGAAACGCCTTTCAGAGACCTCTACTTCTGCAAAGACAACTAGAGCACCATTTGAAGACGAGCCTATTAAGACTCTTGAGATTCCTGTACTTGACTATAAGTACAATCATAAGATGGGAGCTGTGGACCGTGGGAATCAACTCAAGGCAAGATACACTCTGCAATTACTCCACAGAAAAAGAGGACACCACTCTTTAATCACATGGCTTCTAGAGACAGCTCTTGTCAACTCTTATTTTTTGAGCTTCTATTCTCCTGTTGTAGACCACCTCAAATTCACACACTATAGGACTTTTAGACAAGCAATTATTGATAAATGCTTAGACATTGAGACTTCTGCAAAAAAGAAAAGAAAGCTATTGACTAGTAGCATAAGTTCTGCAGACTCTTCTGTCTTTATGGAAGAGCACTCACTCACACACAAAGGGATTAAAGGGGACTGTCCAGTGTGCAAAAAGGAGAAGATCCCTATAAAGAGAAAAAAGGTTTTAGGGGAAATATCAACTAATATGCAGGGTTCTGAATGTAGGAAAAGTAGTGTGTATAGATGTGCTATATGTGATATACCCCTCTGCAAAGAGGGACCATGTTTTAAGAAGTTTCATAGCCTAGAATAGAAGATATATTCTCATAAAGGGGTAAAACAGGGGGTGCCAAGCCTAATTTCGCGCTAAAAGTCGCAAGCGAGTCAGCACTCCAGGGGATAGCTTTATCTTTTACCTCAAATAGATGTGTATTCTTCATGACCTCGATTGCGTAGATGATGTGCAAGATACAAAGATGTTACGAGCAGGCTCGTCTGGAAGGCATGAAGCGAAGGTCCAATCGATTCCTTGAGCCTTCTTCACACTATCAACGCCTTGCTCCTGCTGCGGCACCTTCCGGATGCGGTGAAAAGGTTTTGACACCGGCTTCCGAGCGTAGCGGAAGCAGGGCAGATCAGGGGAAAAGCTGAGCAGGAATTATATACCAAAAGATAGTAGATTGCTAACTTAGGGAGGTTTACAATCTACACTTTCGGATGATTGGCCGGCCGTCTTAAGGACTAATGTCAACTTTTATTAAGTCACGTGTTATTCACGTGGCACGAGTCATCTCAACTATGGACGAAAAACACTAAATTTTAACAGCTTCTTTTCATATTTTTTTTGAACGAAAACAATCACGTGACGAGAACATTTTATAATTTCACGACTTTATATTGTGCAAATTAAATATTAATTAAATATTATAAATTAAATTTCGTATTAAAAACGAAAAAATAAATTTATATAATATAAAATTTTATTATTTTTTATATTTCGATTTTTTAATATAATAATTAAATTTTTATTAATATTAATTATAAAATTAATATTATCGATTTAATTAAATAATCGTTTAAATAATCGATTAAATAATTTTAATTATAATTTTTATTATTTTTAATAATAATTTTTTTAATATTTATTTTTTAATTTTACGTTTATTTTATTTAAATATATAAATAAATAAATAAATTTTTTAAAAAAAAAAAAATTTATTAATATTAAATTAAAATTTTATAATTTTATAATTTATTTTTAAACGTATTAATATTAATTAATAATTAAATTTATTTTTTTAAAAAAATTAAAATATTGAAAAATTATTATATTAATATAAATTCGTATTTTATTTAATTTTACGTTTTATTATATATTAATAATAAATATTTAATTATAATTTATTTATTATTATTTAAAATAATTTTTTAAATATTTTATAAAAAGATTTTAAATTTTTTAAATTTTTAAAATTTTTTATAAAATTTAAAATTATTAAAAACAATTTTTACGAATATAATATAAAATTTATTAAAATATAATATTTATTGAAAATAATACGATTTAATAAATTATTTTTAATAAATAAAATATAATTTTTTTAAAATATAATTTTAATTAAAAAAAATTAATTATTAATTTTTTGATTTTTTAATTTAATATAATATATAAAAAATTATAAAAAAAATTTAAATTAATATATTTTAATTAAAATAAAAATTAATTTTTACGAATTATATAATTTATAAAAATTAATTTATAAATTTTTTTTTAAAAAAATAAAATTTATATTTTTTAAATATATTTATACGAATATTTAAAAATTTATATTTAAAAATAAATATTAAATTTAAAAATTAATATAATACGTTTTTAATTATATTTATTAATAAAATTAATAAATTTTATTATTAAAAATTTAATAAAAAAGTTTTTTTTTAATAAAATAATTAAAATCGTAAAATTGAATTTCGAAATCGAAAAATATTAAAATCGAATATTTAATTAATAAAATACAATTATATTTATAATAATTTAAATATAAAATTTAAATAATACGATTTTCGAATATTGTAAAATATTATATTAAAAATTAATTTAAAAATAATTTAATTTACGTTTAAATATACGAATAAAATTTATTATATTTATTAAATCGTATTAAAATATTATTAAATATTTTTTCGATTATTATTAAATTTTTAAATTACTTATAAAAATATTCGTTATATAATTTTATTTTAAATAAAAATAAAAATAATTTTTAAAATTTTTATAATTAAAAATAAAATTTATTAAAATATATTAAAATTATACTTTGTAAATTATAAATATTATAATAAAAATATTTAATATAATAATTAAATTAATCGTAAAAAATTAAAAATAAATTAAAACGAGAAAAAATATTTCGTTTACGAGAATTCGAATTATTAAAATATTTATTATATTTTAAAAAAAAAAAAAATATACGATAATTTTAAAAAATTGAAATCGTTTAATAAAAATAAAATAATTCAATTTATAATTAAATTTAAAAAATTAAATTTTAATATCGTTAAAAAATACGAATAATTTATTATTAAATTTATTAAAAAAAAAATTTATTTAAAAACGATATTATACGAATAATTAATTATTTTATAATATTTTATAATACGATTAATAAATTCAAAATTATTAAATTGTTTAATTATTAATTAATTTATTATATAATATTAAATATTATAATATAATTAAAATTATTTTTTATATTTATTAATATGAAATTGTATTTAATAAATTATTATATATTAAACGTTTTTATATATATTGTAATTGATTATTTAATAATTTATTATTAATAAAAAATAATATTTAATTTTTTAACGAATGTAAAATATTAAATTAAACAAATTAAAAATTAAAAAAATAATAATTAAATTTGAAATTAATAAAATTTTATTTTTTAAAATTATTAATATTAATATATTAATTAAACGTATTACATTTTATATAATTTTAATAAATATATATTTTTTATTTTATTTTTAAAATATAAATAAATTACATATTAAATTTAATAAATTTAATAATATATTTATTTAAAATAAATAATATATATTTATTATTAAAATATTTAAATATTTTTAAATATTATTTAATTTATTTGAAATTTAATTTATAGTAATTATAAATCTTTTATAATAAAAATCGATTTTATTATTTATTATTTAATTGAAATAAAATTTAAATAATTATATAAACGTTTTAAATATTTATTAATTATTAAATTCGTACAAATATTAAAATATAAAATATATTTTACAAATTTTAAAAAAATTAAAAAAATAAAAATCTTTTATTAATAATATTAAATAAATAATAAATTTTTTAATCGTTTTAAATTTATATTATATAATAATTATAATATTTTAAATTATAAAATAAATTTTAATTTTAAAAAATTTCGCGATAATATTAAAAATATAAATATTAATTTGAAAATTATATTAATAAAAATTTATAATTCGATTAATTTAATAAAAAAATATTATATTTTATTAAAACGTATATATAATATATTATTTTTATATTTATATTTTTAATATTTATTTTCAAATATTATAATAAAACGCGTTTATAATATTAATTATTATTAAAATTAAAACGATAAAAAATATAATAATTATAATTTAAAAATATTATATTATTTATTAAATTAATAATATTTTATAAATAAAAAATAATTTATAAAATTATTATTTAATTAATTAATTTTTAAATTTAAATGTATTTATTTAAAAAAAAATAAAAAAAATTATATATATTATTAATAATAAATAAATAAAAAAAATATATTAATTATAATTATTAAATAAATTAAAAATCTTTTATAATATTATAATAAAATTATTTTATTAAAATTTAAAACAATTTAAAAAATAATTAAAAAATTTTTATTAAAAAATTTAAATTTAAAATTAAATTTTTTTTAAAAAAAAAATAAAAACGAATAAAAATATATTTAATTTATTTCGTTTAATTAAAATTTTTTTATATATTTTAAAAAAAATATTTATATTTATTTCGAATTATAATAAAAATTTTATTTTATATTTTTAATTTTAATAAATATATTTAAATAATAATTTATATAAATATAAAAATTTTTAAAATTTATTTAATTAAAAATAAAAATAAAAATAAATAATTAAAAATAAATTTTTATATAAAAAAAATTAATAATTAATAAATTTTTGATTTAAAATTAATAAACGAAATTAAAAATATAAAAACGATAATTTTATACGAAAAATTTCATTTTATAATTCAAATATTTAATAATTAAAATCAAAAAATAATATTGATTTAATTTTCGATTATTTTATACGTTAATTAACGAATAATTATCGTTTTAATTTTATTTTTCAAATTCGAAAAAATTAATTTTTATTTGAAAAATATTATTTAAATATATATATAATTAATAATTTTATTAATACGTATTATTTTTATTAAATTTTTAAAAAAAATAATAAATAATTTTTAATTAAATATTGTTTTTAAAATAAAAACTTTTTTTATAAAAATTTAAAAATAAAAATATATTACTATGAAATATATAATATTTATTATAAAAATAAAATTTTAATAAAATTTTCAATTTTCGATTTTTATTTATTTATTATAAAAACTAATTATATTTTATTCAAAATAATTAATATATAAATCGATAATACGTTTAATTTAAAAAATTAATTTTTTATAATTTTAAAAAACTTTAAATTATAAAAAATTAAATTATTAATTAAATTTATAAAAAATTTTATATTGAATATTTTTATATTATTTATTGAATATAAATTAATAATAAACGAAATTGGAAATAAAATTATATTTTCGTAAAATAAAATAAAAAAAAACGTTTAAATTTAATTAATTCGAAATTAAATTTTTATAAATAAACGTATTTCGAGTAATATATTCGAGAAATATATATTAATTTTATTTATTAATCGAAAATTGTATATAATATATCAATAGTAATTTAATATTAAAATCTTGAAAAAAAAAAACAAATTATAATATGAAATAAACGATTATAATAATAAATAAATAATTTTAATTATAAATTTTTATTTTTTTTATTTAAATTTAAATTCAATAAAAATTTTCGTTTTTAAAAACAATTTTTTTATTATACATAAAAATTTCAATTCGTAAATTAAATATATTATCGTTTTTAATAATAAAATTTATAATAATAAATAATTCGATTTACGAAATAATTTATTTTATTAAAATTTAATAAAATACAAAAAAAAAAATATATAATAATAATAAAAATCGATATAAAAATTTAAATTTTTATTATTTTTAATTTTATTATAAAACAATTAAAATTAAATTCAATATTATTAAAAAAAACGTTTTATAATCAATATTATAATTATTAAATAATCGTATAAACGTAAAAAACTTTTAAAAATTCAATAAATTATTTTAATATTAAAATATAAAAATAAATATAACGTTTTAAAATTTAAAAATAGATTTTAATTTTTTTTATATTTTATAAATATTTTAATAAAATATATTAAATTAAATTAAAAAATTTTACGATTTTATTTGTTTATTTATTAATTTAATAAATTTATTATAATTGAATTATAAATTGAATTTATATTTAAAATATTTATATTTTTAATTGTAATTTATTTGAATTAATAATTATTGTACAATTTAAAATAAAATTACAAAATATCGTAAATCGCGATTTACGCTCGTTAAAAAACTTTTATCGCTCGATAGAATTTACGCTCGTAATACGATTTATAGTATCGCAATATAAATTTAAAAAATTGTAAATCGCAAAAAAAAATCTTTTTTTAATAAATATAATTTTAATTACTATTTATAATTAATTGAATTAATCGTAAAAATTTAATATAAAAAACGAAAATCTTAAAAAATATTTTTTTAATATAAGATTTTAATATAAAACTTTTATCGATTTATTAGTTTATTAGTTTATTAATTTGTTAATTTATTAATTTATTCGATTTTAAAAAAACGTTTTTTTAAACGAATTATTTTTTTTATATTAACGAGAATTATTTCAATTTTAAATATTTATAAAACGTTTAAATTTT
>MU119664.1:4458-31018 GCA_014904845.1 Acephala macrosclerotiorum | reverse complement strand
AGTCAATTTATTATAATTTTATAAAGTAGGTAGTTTTTGGTGTGTTTTCGCCTAATTTTTAGGGGTGCGCACGGAATTCTGACGACCCCTGTTGCGTCTGGTGAATGTCTAGTTTCACGAATTTCAGAAGGCATCTGCTGCGTGTGGAAGAAACCAAGGAGTGAACAGCGATGCTGCGCATCGCCAAGATTAGCTTCACGTCACCGGAGTGATGCTGTTTCCTTTTTTTTGGCAATATAAATTCAGTGCCAAGAGCGAGGCTCTCCCATGACGGCCCATATTTACCACCTTCGTCCATCTAGAGATTGTAAAACGGGCATAGCACGGCAATGTAGTCTTTGCAGCGTTCTCCCTAAGCTGAGTCGGGTCGAATTCAAACTACGCTTGGTACGCTTGCAGGCTTCCACATTCCCAATGACCAGGTTCGACGCTTTATTGCTTTCATTTCTACTTCCGTTGTAATCTGTACTCATCTCATGTCTGCTAACTTTAGATTCGGATACGACTCGACATAGTGCTGCACGTTGCGGCTAGTGATCAAGGTCCAGAGCTGATGATAATTTAATAACTCCTATTTCGAACTGCTCGGTCTGGGCGGGCCTTGATACTGTTCAAGATGCTCCGCGATTCCCTTCCTTGACGTTCCATGCTTTCTTGGTTGAGCTGTCTTTTGTGCCTCAATACCTGGTGTGGCTGCTGTAGAGGGCGGTTGTATATCAGATATTGAAGCATGCCTCACCCGTCTTGGTTGAGCGAAATCCACTTTGAGATCATAGTCCCAAATTTGAAAGCCTGCTCCCAATCGTTGCCCCTCGGATTCTAGCTACCAAAGTTTGTTTCGTTGTCAAATTTCAAGAGTTTGTCTCGAGCTTCAATACCACGGCTGATCAGAGATGGGTGTAACAGAGCACCCTCATTTTTTGTTTCTGGGGTAATTCCTCAAGTGTATTAGGTTCATTTCAAGCCTTTGGTTATGTTGCAAGAGACGGTGCATGGAAGCTAGTCTTGAACGATGAACGAAGTCCATGGACATTTTATTTTTCGGGTACTTGTAGACAGCATTCAGTTGATCTCTCGCTTTTGAGAAGTTTTTTTTTCTGACTACGATACCGCTGAGGTCACGAGTAAGATTATCAGCATCCACCATACATAGAGACTGAAAATGCCGCCGATATCTGCAGCTGCAGGAGAGGCATGAACCAACAAGGGTGTTACCACAAGTTTCCCTACTACTAGTACTAGACATTAGTACAAGAAGTTAACATATATCAACTTCTATCCGTTTCCATTTGGGTAATTTATCCACTTGGTATACGTAATTGCTCCAATGCTTGGCAAGGCCGATCCTCTCGTACAACGGTGGGTTCGAGTCTGGTTTCTCTCTTAGAACAAGTGATATGTAGCAGCCTCTGATGACGCGGAAGATCTCTATTAGCAGTGAACATTCAATCTAAAATAGGAGGTTAATACTAACTTTCTTGCACCGTAAGACCCAATGTTGACGACAAGAACATCAATCCTGGTGCGGTCTGTTGACATCTTGTAATCTACCCGCAACCATGTCGTGTCAAGGTTAGTCAAGAACTCGATGCCATTATTGCTGCAAGCCATCCTTGTAGTTAACGCATGCGCACGGATAGACAGGGGGATTGGTGTCTTTTCATTCTGTATGCTGGTCAGGTCTTCGCTTGTCCTTCCACCCGGGAGGCTTATTATCTCCAGAGTGGGATTCAGTAGGGTGTCCTGCAGTTTGATGAAGCCTGGGCTTGAGAGAGGAGACCAAGATGGGATCAGCAGGTCTCTATCCGGTCGCGAGCGCCTTTCTACCCGTTTGACCAGGTTCCAGGCCAGTATAGTTGCCAAAGCGTCTTCCCAGACGCCAGCAAAGTGCTTCCCCTTGAATATGGGAAGGAAGAGTCGGGCAATACCAGCAAGGGCAGGAACTCGATCTTTCGCGAAAGTGAACTGCAAGACTGAGTACTGTTCCAGGACCTGCCGCCACGATGCCATCGCAGTTGTCGTATCTTTTTGATCTTTCAGGCTCAAGAGCTTTTGGGCACTGAAGTGAGGCTTCAACAGCTCTTGAATGTGACTGCTTCCTTGTAACCATTCTCCGAAGCACTGGCATGTGTTCCCGTGCGCACATTCGAGAATAACCTCGTCCCGTGAAAAGTGCAGCACCCTCGGCGACAGTATACGCTCCTGGAAAATCCAACCCCTGTGCAGGAGAGGGAATACATTGGCGTCACGGGACTCGACTCCATAGTTTTCGCCACAAGTTGATTCAGGCGCATAATATTGCCACCAGTGTTGGGCTGAAATCCTCGAGCATAAGGGGAGGGTTGCGCTTCCATCGGGCGATTTCATAAGAACGTAGCTCTGCCGTCGTTGTGCGGCCTGGGCAGCTCCAAACAGGCCGCCTCGAGAGTGCGGCGATGCGGTTGCCGCGATTGTGATGAAGGCATTGGCATACACTTCAGACATTTTGGCAGCCTCTTTCTTCCAATCGCTGTCGTCGTCTTGGATGATGCATAGGGAATCCACCCAGAGGTACTCAATCTCAAGCTCCAGGGCAACTACGATCGCGTCCTGGAAGGTGAGAGGTAGATCCTTCCATGGAATGTTTAAACGAAACCTCTCTAGCAAGTTGTTTTCGTGGGTTGTTTGCAGAGGAATATAACCTTCTCTAGCATCTCCCCAGCAGTGGCTAAGGCAGGCATATTTAGCCTGATCTTGTTCCACTGACTCATGGAGGTGAACTTTCGGACTATTCAGCGGCCCTTGGATTCTCAGAATTCTTGTGGGGAGACGCGACTCTTTTAATGCTGGACATTCACCGTGATTGTTGACGCATTTTTCGATGCAACGATTCACCCAACGTTTGGTCGAGAGGATCCATTGGGGTCCCGTGGCCAAGTACCCGCCATAGAAGTGTGTCCATTCATGGAAATTAGAGCCTACATTTCCTATACAGAGTTTCAGTCACAAATTAGTCAACACACCAAAAAACCTACTTGCGAGAGGGAGAGACACTACCTCGCAGCTGAATCTGAGTGGTATATTCATGCGGCCAAAATATTTCCACTAACCTTCCTTCTTCATTTCCTTCGGTAGTCAGTCTAAATCTAATGGGAGACGAGTCGAATCTCTCGTCTCGTTCCATCAGGTGCACCTCTATCCCGGTGTCGCCCTCCGCCCACGGCCCTATGTGTGGCGTCAACAACGAACTCAGGGCTTTACAAGTATCACAGCCACGGGAAGCGGACTCTCGAATGCCGGCAAAGGAGAATCCCATCGAAGGATATTCCATCCAGTCATACATCTTCAAATTGCAGCAGGAATCACAGTGCCAAGAGACTTGGGCTGCAATCGCTGGTCCCGTACAAGTTCCCAAGTGCTCATCTGTGGGCCAGGGGCCAGAATCATTCTCATTTGGTTCGCACACAGCATGCGTCGGTTGAGGCATAGCCCTAGCGCCAGAAATTCTTAGACGCCGAAAAAAAAAAAAACTTTGAACACAGTATAAAAACCATAGATTTGAGGGATAATGTAGGGCGGTGCTATCGAGTAGTCGTGGCAATTGCAGAAAGGTAGATGCTTTGTTTGGAGAAGCGAAAAGCGTGAGGGATGATGATAAGGCAGGAAAAGCAAAAGAAACGAGGCAAGGAGGGAGAGACACGTGGCAGTCCAATCCTTCGCATGCGAGGTTACACTCTCTCCACGGCACTATATTTCATTGGCTCGATAGCAGGGCCACAATCAACCATGAAAGACGTCCATTGAATATGATGAATGTCACATGAATACAAAGTAGAACACGGAGACCGATATCTCCAGCTGAAGCACGTGCCAAGGGACTCGGAGCGGGCCGTTGATACACCCTTTAAGCCGCTGCGCCGAAATAAACTGGATATGCCCCACTACTTGACCAAGTATTAAAGGGTATAGTAATTCGTAACACATCAACCGAAGAATATCGAGAATATCTCAATAACTACAATAGCTAGAAAATTCTTTAGCGTAAAAAAAACAGACTCTTTGGTGCCAGATCGATAATTCTATCAACTTTTCAAGCTATCGCAAAGTAGTAGTTGTGGGATATTCTAAAGGTACAAACTTTGGTTAGGTCACGAATTACTATACCCCTTGGTGAAGTGAGGTGTTGACTAGAACGATTGAACACAAAAATAGAGAATTGCACTAACTTCAGAGTTACACGTGGAAAGAACTTTCATGTTAGATAGTCTAAATTCATGCTAATTTCTTTAATAAAGCAATTGTGTATCGCTCAGTCTTTGAAAATCAGACTGTTTCGAAACTCTCACATTGCAAACACACGAACCACGGCTCTTTTTCCCACTCAGCGTCCCTCCGCAGCCTCAACAAGCACACTCACAACCTCGTCAGGGATGCTCAGCATTGGAACATGTCCCACTTTCTTCCTCACAACCTTTAGCTTCCCTCCTAAGCCTTCCACCATCTGAACCATCTGTTCCTGCGCGTCAGGAGGAATGATTTTATCCTCCTCCGTTAGAAGATACGTAGTCGGGATATGAAGGTATCCAGCATACGATAACTCGCCTGAGAAGGAGACCGTAGAATGACGGGGCATGAGGTTCATGTAATGCCTGCCATCCTTCTCCTCCATATCTGAGAAAATATTCTTCCAATCTTCCTCATAATTCATCGTCATGTAATCCCCAGCCTTCTTGATCGAATCTGGCAAATTCTCACCCATACTAGCCCTCAAACTTAATCCAACAGCCGGCAAGAAACTAGCCAGATACACCAAAGCAATAATACCGCCTTTCAACCCCTTCGCTTCCCTCTCATTCTTGCTCAATCCTTTGCTCGCTTCTGTTCCTGGGAAACCGCCGTAGGAGTTCATTGTTAGAACTACATCTTTGCCGTCGTCAGAGAGTTTTCGGATGGTGGACGCGATGAAGAAGATGTCTTCTTCGAATGTGGCGGGGCCTTGGGGACGTTCGCCGGCTGATTATAGGGCGGTTGGGACGGCGAGATATCCTTTGTTTTCGAGGAGGGGTACGACTTTCTCGTAGAATGAGGTTGGGGAGAATGAGCCGGGGATGAGAACGAATGCTGTGTTTTGTAGGGTTGATGACATGGTGATTAATAGAGATTTCTGAAAGTGTCGACTTGAAAGCGAAGAGATAGTAAAGCAGATAGGAGTTGAGAAGCTGAAGGTGTGTGATGATGAACTGAGAGCTCCAGCAGAAGCTGAACGCCATGTTATATAGCTTGACATCTGGATCCCTAAGACTCTGAGCTACGCCCAGCTAACGATGTCTAACGGAAGCTACATAGTCACGTGGGCCCCTTGCTTACAAGAAGGGGAGCGAAATCGTGCTCGCTAAACGCAGCCGCTAGACCCCGCTGTGGCCGTCTACTTCTTTCTGACATCTTGCGGCCAATGAGAGGAGCGCTTCAGTAGTTTCTGACATTTTCTGATATGGGATGCTTGGAATGGAGGAGAAATTTCGCTTCAATGACGCAAAACGAGTGGGTTATTGATCCGAGATGGATCACAAAAATGCCTTGTATCCACCGCCGAAAGCCGTTTGAAACTTGTCAGCAAAGTGAAGAGAACACGTAGTCTGTGGACCTGCTCGGACGAAAAGCGGCATGCTGAGAAAGAGATCGCGCGATACAGCTGTATGCTACGGAATTCCGTAGGTGTGGAGAACTACTTCAATCCAAATGTTTCGGATAATACTGGCTTGTTTTCCACATGCACTCGAGCACTTCGACACTTGTCAATCTTGCTCGATCCCATCAATCCACTCCTGAAATCTCAACTCGGGACTCTAAAGAGGACACAGGAAATCCGAGAAACAAATCTTCTGAAAGCACATACCCGGAGAGTAACTCCACATCGAACTGTTTATATGCCTTGTTGATTATCCTCAGAAGTCAAACTTGACTTTCAGCTTGTCGCCCTTCACGATCTCAGCTTCCTTCGCCATCAGCTCCAGCATATCCCACGTTACATTAATATACCGTCCAGCAAGCCAGTCTCTCTTCTCTCTCGTTAAAAAGGTCAACGTATCCGCAGAAATTTCAGGCGTATCCACAAACACTATCCTCAAATCAGCCATCTTCCTTAACAGAGCTTCAATCAATACTTACCAGGTCTAAGCACCGTCGAACTCTCTAATATATCTCCAATAATACCCGTAATCACATTCCCAGGATGAATACAATACGTCAAAACACCTTGAGCCTCATATTCCTTCGCAACGAATTGCATGAACCTCAGTAACGCCAACTTGCTAGGTTGATACGCACTCAGTGTCGGTCTAACAAGATGTGCACCCACACTGCAAGTCGTGATGATAGTCTTATCTCCGCCTTTCAGCATCAACGGCAAGAAAGCTCTAGTGACGAGATACGGTCCCTTCAAGTTAACATTCCATGTCTCCCACCAGGTATCTGGATCACTATCCGCAATCAACGCTGGTGTTCCCAAGACCCCTACATTATTGATCAGGATATCCAATTTCCCGAATTCTTTCTCAACGAGTTTCGCGGCTTCTTCGGTGCTGAATTGAGATGTGATGTCAAGCTTAACGCAGAGGATTTTCGGCTCGGCTCGTCCTGCTTTCGATGCAGCGTCAAGAAGATCTTGTTTCTGGGACGAGAGATCAGAGCGAGCTCCTATGGCGATTTGAGCACTGCCTGCTTGAGCGAAAGAGATGGCGATTGCGAGACCGATGCCTCGTGAAGCGCCTGCGACGAAGACTGACTTTCCGGCGTGGGTTGCGGAGGTGAGGGGTGAAATGGCAGGGTAGCTGGAGCTGTGGATGACGGTTGTCACGTCGTAATCACCTGAAGAGTGTTAGAAAAGGTTGTTTCAGGACAAGGAAGCTGAGAAGGATACACACCTGGTCCCTCGAGAGGATTTGGAGTTCCTCTTGGAGGAGGCATGTTGAGGTCGATGGAGGGGTAGTCACGTGCGAGAAGTTCGAAACGAAAGGGGCATTGCGAGATGATATGTTGGATTGAAGTCGATGCTGCAGAAGACTCAATCGACGAGTCGAAATGATATTCTTAGAATTTTTTGGAGGATTGAGAAGTTCCTATAATTCGAGATGGAAACCCGCAAGTAACACGGACTTAAGTTAAGCTCCACATACATCATGCAGCTCTCTCGGGTTTAAGCGACAACATCATGCTCAACGTACAATACCTTCGCATCTTCGGCGATAACCTCTGAAGCTGTGAAACAGTCACTTCACAAGATTATAAATCTTCCCCGCGTCCGCGTAGGATGATCTTAATGGACAACTATCCATTGGGGACATTTACGAGATATATGATGCGTGCCAAAAGGGATGGGCAAAGAAATGCGTAATTACGGTGCGGTCGATGCCTGCTTCATTAACACCGACACCTGCCTCGATAGCATGGTATGTTGTTTTCTGAGACGGAAGTCTCATTAACGCAGCTCGAAATGTAGAGTGGAGTTGTTCCCTGGTTCCTCCCCTGACCGGATCCTGATCGTCTTTCGTCCATCCTTCGCTTTCCTCGTTGCCTAACTTCGTGAAACATGCCTCTTCAGACCTCACAGCACCATCCTCATCTTCAACTTATCCGTCCCCTCAATCTCCCCCCTCATCTTCTCCAACCCATCCACATCCCAATTGACACTCAAATACCTTCCTCTCAACCACCCCCTATCCTCTCTCGTCAACCAAACACAGAACCCACCACAAAGTTCCGGACTATCATTACACGCTTTAAACCATCAGCTATGCCCAAC
Organism: Acephala macrosclerotiorum; assembly: GCA_014904845.1. Taxonomy (NCBI): domain Eukaryota; kingdom Fungi; phylum Ascomycota; class Leotiomycetes; order Helotiales; family Mollisiaceae; genus Acephala; species Acephala macrosclerotiorum. The sequence goes on along the minus strand of MU119664.1, from coordinate 23,238 downwards.
TCATCTTTAACTCAACATGAAAGAAAAATGGGGAAAAACTCACACGCACGAACAGCCTCCAACCCCTTCGTCATATCAGTCATCACGCTCCCGGGATGCAACGAAAAACACCTCACCCCTTCCCTCTTCCCTTCATTCCCAAACTCAAAATCAACGAATTCTCCCAAGCGCAATAATGCGAATTTGCTAACTTGATAGGCACTCGCTCCTAGCATTATAGCATGGGCACCGATGCTTGAGATGGTGACTGTATCCGTTCCCTTTCCCGTCTTCTCCCCAGTCTCCTTGAGCAAAGGGAGGAAAGAGTGAAGGAGAAGAATGGGACCTTTGACATTTATTTCTATGGTACGCCAGTAGTCTGATGCCGGGGAGTCGGGCATGGGGACCCAGGGAGTTGTGTACCCGGCGTTATTGATTAAGATGTCGAGGCGGCCTTCGAGTTTCTTGACTTGCTCAGCGATGTTCGCAATCCCTTCTTCAGAGGTGACGTCTACAACAAAGATTCGGACTCGAATCTTGGGGTTGATGGCTAAGACTTCTGCTTCGACGGCATCGAGATCGGTTTTCGTTCTTGCTAATAAAATGAGACAGGCAACATTGGCTTTGGCGTAGGATAGGACGATGGAACGACCGATTCCTTTCCCTGCACCTGTGATGAGGACAACTTTCTCTGGTTGAGAGAGAAAAGGGGAGGTAGGCTCGATGGAGGGGTAGACGTCGTGATGGAGCGGAGTGACATAATCGTAACCGAAGTATGCTGGGAGCGCCATGTTGATCTGACGTTGGAGTATTAAGGTATGCTTGTTATCGAGGAAGACTGAGGATGAGAAGAATGATGCTTCGTGCTTTAAAGACGACACTGGTTTTATTTAATCTGAAGGACTCGCAGACATCCATGGAGTAAATCTATCGGCGACTGTGCCATATTCGGACTTTATGTCGGTTTTTAGGGCCCATCATCGGACTTACTCGCAACATGAAGCTCGGAACTTCCTGCTCCATGAGGCCCCCGTGAAGTGAATCTCATATAGGCTGCGTCATGGGTTCCCATGGGGCGGGCTTTCAAGATCTAGGACCGCCCCGTGGTCACCCATGGGTTTGAGGATATAATTGGGACCGCCCTATGGGCCCCCAAAACCGTGACAAGGCCTTATAAGTTTAGGCCTTTTATACTAAAATGTGAAAACACATAAAAAACATAAATTTTCGTAAAAAAAAAAAATAAAAAAAAAAAAAAAATTACATAAAATATAAAGGCTTATATATATAAAACGCGTAAAAATACGTAGAAAACACGAGAATTTATATATAAATTACGTAAAAGCATATTAATAAATAAATCTAATTTTGACGTGTTTTTACGTGTTGAGTGTATTTCCCTCGAGCTCGAGAACTTTTGAGCTTTTCATAAATAAACGAGATAGATTTTAAATTTCAAAGACTTGAAAACAAAGCACTGGCTCTTTCGGACTTTGAGCTAGATTCAAACACACTTTTCATTTCTTATGTTTCTGCGATTTGCTCGGCTATTATTTATCCACTTTTAAGCTGTTTTAAAAGATCAGTACTAGTCTATATTCATTCCGGGTCGTGTGGAAAAGAAGCCGGAAGGCGAAGAAAAAAGTAAAAAGCTCGAAAGTGTTTAAGCAACTCGAGGCAACTCGAAGGAATTAAGCTTTCGAGCCTCAACCATTAATTTAAAGCCGCAATTATTTGTACTTTTATTTTTATTTTTAATGTTTTTAATTGTGTTTTTGATTATATTTTTTATTGCATTTAATTTGATTAGTAAATCGATTAATATATCCTCAAAAAACCTCAAAAATCTCCGATTAAACTTATATTTAAACGAGTCCCCATGGTCTCATAGGGCGGGTCTTCGAGTTTTGAACCTAGCCCATGGGTCTAAATTTGAAATGGAACCGCCCCATTGGGACTATGAGGCGGTTTTACCCATGGTCCCGTGTAACGCAGCCTAATCTCATATCCTCGCAATTGATGAACAATGAATTGAGACACATCCAGGGACAAGTTTCCTGTCGATCAACTAAGCGCTAGAGTCGCGGAAGTCGGCTAATGAGAGCAAACATTAGAGCGCGAAGGAAATGGGAGTTGTCGATCACATGCATCGTACTAAGACGAATGTTCGCGGACATATTTACTTAGCTTTCGTGCAACGCCTGGACTTCTGACTATTCCTCCCACCGAATTGCCACTAAATCAGAGGAAATGTAGATATATTTTTTTCGCTGGGAAGCTGGAAATATGGTTCGGACGAGGAATGAATTGCTGCTTAAAATGGGTTCCTGATACCAGCAATACGACTGTGAAGCGAATGACAGGCGACTATATGTCGCAGATCCAAGCTCGATATATAAAAGTGAAAACACGTGAAATAGAAGGCACACGCGCAGACGGCCTAATATTTGGACGCTGTCATGGTAGGCGCCTTTGACACATTCCCATTAATGTAAGATCATACATTTAGAAGTCGATAGTGTTAGACGAAATTCCAGAAAATAGAGCTCAAAAGCAAGTCTGGTGTGGGAGAAAGACTTGAGGATTTGGAATAGCTACCCGCAGGGAAGCGAGATCCCGATAACGAACTGAGGATGATATAAATCTCAGACTGCACTTCAGTCCTAGGAACACAAAGTTTAGAAGACTGCAAAGATAAAAGTTCTGAGCAAGGACCTGCATATTAGGTTTTGCAATGCCTCAGATTTACGCACTTACAAGATATAGACATATCAACTGCTCTACTCCCGATCCGCCCTTTTCAACCTCCCAGCTTTGCCTGTGCATTCTCAGGATAGGTTAGGCTGGGATGGGCATCTAGACTAATCGAGGTCGTGACGGAACAAAACTGTGGCCTTGGAAGTCCCAAAAATGGGAGATTGAGATCGTTGCCTAGTCTACTCACCACGCATCACCACCACTAGCACTATCATCCTCGCTCATTCCATCACTGTCCTCATTGGATCCTTCACTGGGCATATCGTCAAAATCCTCCTCGAGGTCCATCTCAGACTCCTCATCAGATCGTTCACCAGAGTCATCGTTAGAATCAGGATCCGAGCCTTCATCCGTTCCTCCATCAGAATCTTCATCGGTAGACGACAATTCGTTTATGCGGGGCAGATCCTCCTCGCTGTATGCCTGCTTTGACTGACTTACGAGCTTCACACTTGACAAGCCAGCTTGTTCAGGGAAGTACGCATAGCTGAAAAGATCCATCGACACCATTTCATCGAAGTCAAGTCTTCGGAGGGTGATCTGGTCGTATACCTCGCTTTCTGATAGGGACTCCAAGTTGGAAGGTGCAGACAGCTGCCATATCCATCTTTCTAATTGCACGTATTGGAGGGACGGACACTTCCATTTCATCAGTTGGACATAGCGAAACGCGATTTCTTTTGGTTTCGTGACCCCAGGCCAAAGAGAGTACTGCGCTCGAGGATATTTTCCTGGGTAGAAGGCTCTACATCCCACGTGCAGTTGTCTGAGCTCCGGCATGTTTTGAAGATGAGTACGGAATCGTTCCTGCATAACTTGGTCAGCCTGGTTTCGGACGTGGGACAGATCACAAACCCATTGATGTTCTAAGTTAAGACAGAGGCTGAGACGTTGAAGATGAGATCCGCGGTCATGCAGTCGGTCCAGCACGGTAACATGCGCCGGGTCAAGTCGATGTATCTCAGGGTCGTCGGTGTCGTCCTCGATATCTTCCCAAGCGCTTTCATCTACTGGTCCGGGAATGCGTTTCTCTTTTACCACAAGCGTTGTGAGATGTGGAAGCTTTAATTGGTGGAAATTCGATATATCTCTGTCTTCTGCTTGGAAGCTTCTAGTAATAATGAGCTCCTCTACTGTGCTGCCATCTTCGTTGAGCCACTGAAGGATGTCGTTGTGGAAGCAGGTAACTTCAAGTTGGCGAATGGACTTGCAGCCCTTGAGAAGACTCATTTCGAGTTTCATATCCCGATGGCCGTCGTCATAATCGTTCATGATTACCCCATTGAAGACGTGGAAGATTTCGAGACCACCGAGATTGACTAATTTTGAAAGATAATTTCTAGATTCGCCTTTCGGCTTGTAGAGGAACATGCCATAGCCAAGCCGCAGCGTCTTGAGGCTTAATGGCCGAGCCCCGGAAAGCGATGAGTAGAGGAGGCATAGCTTCTCCAAAAAGTCACAATCGCCCCTCGTGATCATAGCTTCTCTGAAAGCGTGGTAATCAAAATCGTAAGATTTGCCAAGGCCTAGCTTCTTCAGCTTTGGGGATTGTCGAAGGGCCTGAGCAATTTCTGGTACGAGGTCAGAATTCTCTCCGTAGAACTGGTAGAGCTCAAGGGATGTCAAATTTTGGAAGCCCTTCAGCGGTATGAAACAGTTGAGATCCCCCTCCCCTTCCAACCATCCGCTAGAAAATTGTATGCGTTGACAACGAAGCGTCGGATGAGAATTTAATGAATCGAGGAGCTCTTTGTTCCATAGAATGAGGCAAGGCTTGTATCTATTCTCGACAGAGCAGTTATTCCAACTATATAGAGAAAGTTAGCCACTTATCTAGATTTTAGCTGTAAGATTCTTCGAGTACAGTAGAGATTTTTCGAGCTAAGACAAGCGCTCTTGATCTCCTAGCCTCGCCTGGACTTACTAGAGTCCACTTTCCGTGTACATGGACAATGGTTGGTTGTTGGAAGTGAGTTTGGGAAGAAGCACATGAACAAGAAGGTTGAGGCCTTGGCTTGTGCATCCATTAAGATCAAGCAGAAGAAGCTCAAGATAGCGGAAATGGAGGAGACTTTGAGATCTGTCGCATAGCACAGCATCTAGAGGGAGGAGAAGAGAACGGATGCGTTCCTTGCGGACAACGAGAAGCTGAAAGCCAAGGTCTTGGGGCTCAAGGAAAAGGTCAAGCAACTTTAATTTCAGAATGGTCAAATGACGGCTGCTTTTAGTGACCGAGGGGAGAGAAGTCAAGCACCCAGTCAGGATGTTCCCAGCATTGACAGCCTTGCGTCGATCTCACCGGAGGCAGGACATATTCCAGTAGGTCAATCAGAAATGCAGCACCCTCATCCAGCACCTCAGGCGGCTGCAGTGAACTGCTTGAGAAGACTTGGCTGCATGCAGTGTCTCATCCTGTGCTAGTCCACTTGATTGTCCTTGACGGGTTGGGAGATTGAAAACTCTAGCTGAGACTGGAATGTTGAAAGTACTGGAAACGTACCCGAATGATCTTAGACGTGGCATTGCTTTCACTGCCTTAGCTACGTATGAGGCGTAGGTATCTTCATAAATCGAAAGGTAGCCATGAGGCAGGAACTCATGGGCTAAAACCTCCAAGTGCCTGGTGTATGTAAGGTACGTTTCGTTCGCAGGCAAAGCTTTATTGTTCCACCTATGCCCGGGACTTTCGTGCAATCGTATTGTAAACCGTCGGTTCAACGTTGGAGTGAAAATGCCGTGGAAGGCGCGGCACGTAAGGACTAATGCGCTGAGGGTTCGCCATCCGACAATCTGCACAAGCAATAGACAACATCATCAGCGTCGGACGAGTGGCGTATGTGTGAGAGTCCCTTGAACTCTGGGACATTTTGAAACGACATCGAAGAGAAAGCTATCGCAAATTGCACTCACCTGGTCTGCAACCAGACTCCATATCTCCGGAGGAAGGCCTGAGATCCAAGACGAGGTGGTAGCAGTTGTTGCTGACGTTGCCGCAGCTACCGCCTTTTCAATGTCCTGGCCTGCTGGGGATATTGTAGAGTCTGTATGATCGATATCCATCGCCGGCGCAGGCGCAGCCATACTTTCTTTCATGGCCTCCAATGTTGACTTCAAGTTGGTCTCCAATGCAGATTTTAAACCCAAGCGCGTCGTCGAAGCTGAAGCTGGGAAGACGCGATGCACCCCCACTAATCCGTTTCGGGAAGCCACGAACAGGGATTTGATTCGCCAACCGAACTCTTGTTGCAAATCGCAAACTGGGCTTTCATCCAAGCTTTGCGTTTGTTGCACGTCTCATTTCATCTCCAGATGTTTTTGGTCATGTGTTTGAGGCTGAAAATTGAGCGGAAGGGGGAGACTTCACTGGTTGATCGGCGAGGTTGATTGTTGCAAGAGGAAAAAGTCCCGTTCTCTTGGTAGTGTTTAGAGATGGAATTGGTGGAGAGAATTGATTAATGGATGGCTCGAAATGAAAGATACTTAGTCTTCGTATGTACATATACTTCATTCCAAGCATGAGGTATCACCCTCTGTGTAAGCGTATAAATACACAGTGTACTAAAATTTATCCACAACTCCATACGTGTATACCCAATGCTGCACAAAAGCCCCCCCAAAATCCTCCTTTTTACCCACCACCTGACGATCAATTATCAGAACTCGAACTCTGATCCCCCCGTTCTCCCTCCTGATCCATAAAACCATCCCCATACGTAACACCACCACCATCCTCCTTGTCCAACTTTGGATCCCTCCAAGCCTCTACGTCCTCACAGCCCCTCGGAACCCTCACTTTATCCCTAACATCGCAAGTCTTCCACAGGACTTCCTTGACTTCCCTTCCTACTTGCTCGATACTGTCCATTGCCCAGATAACATCCAGATGCTCGTATTTCTCGATCACTTTGCTGTGCACTACACGAACGTGTGGTTCGCGTCCACGTTCGAAACGCCTGAGGAGACGTCGGCCATCAACCAAGTCGTCTGAGCCACAAACCCAAAGCGCAAAAGGAGGAACCTGCTCATCATACCAACTCGTCGATCCCTTCGGTACCCTCCCATGCTTTTTCCTAACTTCAGAAGTGCGTCTGAACCCACTCGGTCTCCCGGTCTCCTGATTCGTCTCTTTCCCCTGCTCTTTGCTCTGATTATAATAATCCTCCATCTCATCCTCCTTATCCTCCCTCCTCCCCTCCTCCCTCGTAGCAAGAATACACTTCTGCCTCGCAAAACACTCCCTCCCCAACCACCACCTCATACTCTCACTGCTGACGAACACTGGCGCGAACTGAAAACACCTATCCCTCAACCCCCTATCCCACCTCTCATCTGACCAATTAAACAAAAAATGAAAAACTCGATACCCAGTCGCTCCGTACAGTCTCGCAGGCATAAGTCTATGCATGAGCATCATAAACGGAATAAAAGCGTGAATACCGAACACAATCCTAAACATCATTGGACTAATAACCCTCATAAACTTAAAATACGCCTTCCCAATCAACGGCCCCGCATAAGCAGCCGGCGCCAGGGCACAGAAAACCGTAATCTTGTTTCCCAAATCCGGGCGTTGTTCCTTTGCTAAAGCAACAAGTGTTTGAGTCGTGCCTTGAGAATGAGCTATCAAACCGAGTTTCTCGAAGCCTGTTTCGGAGAGGACGCGAGAGGCGAGGGCGGGGAGATCCATGACGCCCATTTGACGAATATTCCAAGCCCACATTCGAGGGTCGGAGTAGGAGAGAAGGGTGTGTTCGGGGTTGAATCCACATCTGTTGTTGCCGAGCCAGACGTCGTAGCCGGATTTACAAAGGTAGAAGGCTAGGGATGCGTCGTCGTTGGTGCAATATGCTCCTGCAGATTGGAGAAGGCCGTGGAGCATCAAGACTGGGAATTTGGGTTTCTGATTGGAGTGAGGAGAAGGTCGCGATGGACCTTTATTGGCGAAAATATCTGGCCCGCGAGCAGCGCGTTGCTGATCGGACATTGGTGTGAATTCGAGGGGGTTGTAGATGTGCCACAAGGTGATTATAAAGCCGTCTTCAGTTTGGACCTTGAATTCTTCCATGTCGAGACCTACTCTGCGGGCGTAGTATCCTACATCGCAGACTAGAGGATCTGGCCCGCCTTCTGTAGGAATGAACTCTGCGTGTGCTGCTTCATCTTCGGCGTCGTCCATCTTCACTCGAGAGTTGCTCCTTGAACGTTCTTTCTTCCAAGCTTTTGCTTCCTCCTTCCTCACTTGCTTCAACCTCTTCTCTTCCTCATAGAACGGCCGCCTCGCGTCTGGATTCCGAAATGTGAGACGCAGCCAGATATGATTGAACATCATGGGTATACTCGTAAACACCGAACCCAACACAATAATCCCCAGAAAAGTCAAAGAACAGAAGAACGAAGTTGTGCGAAACGTAAGGCATTGTAGGTCGCGCGCAATGGAGGAGGGACCGTATAATGGCAAGGGAGGAAACAGAGGATTCGTTCGTGAAGGTGGCATTGCTCTGCGAAGAGAGCCCTCGCCGGATTTCTGTATCGTTGCTCCATTCTGGGGAGAAGGCGTGCCCTGTTTATTCTCCTCTATCCTAGGTGCCTGCTCGATCGCGTCCTCAGGGTCGCCCACAAGCTCGTCTTTCAGTTTATTGAGCTTCTCTGCTTCTGCCAGCGGCACACCAGGTAATCTGCCACCATCTCCTGTGATAATAACCAGGTCTTGTGGCGTAATGTAGTCGGCGCGAATCGCTGTCCCCGAACCATCCTCATCATCCTCTGGCTTAACAAAGGACAATTTCTCCGCCTGATGTATGTATTTGATCGCCGCAGTCGGCACAACAGTCGACACCGTCGAAGTCACCGAAGATTTCGAAGCCGCAGAGGCATTGCTTTCGTACCTCTCTCCCGAGTCACCCATCGTCGTACAGTATCTCGTCTCGAGCCGTTATCGCCGATGCAAGGAAGTGGAGAAGTCTAGCATGGCAAAATCGTCAATTGAGTCACAAAGAGAACGTATATACACGCTGAAAGAAAACTTCTACCCAGGAAAATATAAAGCATTAAAAGGGAAAGAAAGAGAAACGAAAATCTTGATTCTGGCGGTGGACAGGCTGTTGCGCATTGGAAGGTGCAGCGCATGATCCCAATAATGTTTGGATAGCCTTGTTGATTTTGGGTTAGATTTCCTGCTCCGCGTGTCAATATTGCATGGAAGGGCTAATGGGGCTAAATTTAAAGGCTTGTCAGTGGCGTCCAACGGGCTCTGGTAAGACATCTCTAGGTTATGTGAGTGGGTGATAAATTTCCTCAAATTTCAGGGCGCGTTTGGAATCGAATTGGCATGTGAAGATCCCCAGCGAGGGGTTCGTGATCAACAGACTTGACGTCTGAGGATGCATATCTTTATTTTGAATTTGGCGAGAAAGGATTTCTTTTCTTTCTTTCCTCTCCAGCGTGCCTTCAAATCTCATGTATACCGAGTGTCTTTGGTGAGCTGCTCGACAGCTGGAAACCGACTGCGAATCTCTCGTGTTTGAGAATCTCCAATGTGACGTCAGAGAAGGCTGGGATGAGTTCTTCCGATCGTTTCTTATTGCGACGGTATATCATGCGGATGCGGTATATACTTCAACAAGGGAAGATTATAATTGTGGAAAATCAAAGAGTTTTACCCTCGTTTGTGGTCTCAACCGGAAGATGAGGTTGACACTATCCTAGCGGCATCCTGTGTAACCAGTCGAAAGAGCACTCATCGCTATAATGCAATAGTCTTGTGCAGTAAGAAATTGGTTGAGATTAAGGATAAAGCTGGATATGTTGATAAAGAGAAAATTGAGAACACATCGCGAACTGTTTATTCTCATCACGGTCCATCCCAAGACGCCGTAGCTTCATTTCGACAGGGCTGATGCGGCCGCAGGTTCCAAGACCGGGCTCAGCAACACACTTTGGGGCAAAAGACCGTACTTGTGAGATACTATTGGCTGAGTATACGAGTCCCTTTTAGAAGTCCTTCTCCAGCCCCGGCAAATGTTGAAACTTAGAGCAAGTGGAATCGACGTCACAAATGGAAGAGTACCGTGACCTTGGCCTCCATGTGGCGGTGCTATGGCTAGGAGCTAGCCCTTTTCGAGTCTCGTCTTTCCTTTCAAAGACGATTGGAGTCAGCTTGAGCGAGGAGATGGTCCATATTGATTTTTATACATACAGCCGTACCTAATCTACAATGCAATGCTACAATATTCTACAAGTTCCGACCTTTCCTCGCAGCTCTCTCAGCCTTCCTCCGATTCTCTAGCTCCCACCTCTGCTTCTTCAACTCCTCTTGCCTCTTCTCTTCATACCTTCTCCGTTCTTTCACATCTAAATTCTCGTCTCTTTGTTTCAAGGATTCCCTTCCCTTAGCCAGTACTCCCTTACCTGCGTCTCGCATCTCACCTAGCGTCCCTGTGACATTGCCTACGAGCTTGCTAATCGGGCTTTTGGGGGGGGGGGGGCTCATTTTTTTTTTATCTCTTCAATAGTCTGCGATTGGGGACCAGGATTCGCCCCTTGGAATCTAGAGTTCAACTCGGCTTGCGAAAGGACTGGTTTTGCGGCAACCTTGAAATTACCCTTATATGGAGATGGCATAGGGCCTGAGCCCTTTGGTTGAGGCAGAGGAGTCATGTTGAAATACGAGCGGAACCAAGGCTGTCGGAAAAGAGTCGCCTGGCCGAAGGATAATAAACTAGATACGAAGAAAAACAATTGCAAAGCAGCAGGTAGCCAAAAAGTGAAGAGGATACTGACGAGTGGCAGACCCCACATTATAGCATCGAAGATTTGGGGTGACATGTTTGAGACGCCTGTTTCGCCTCCTTTCTGTTCACAACCTTGTTAGCAATTAGATGATGCAGTATCGACTCAGAGACTAACCCTTAAGACCCAGTGTAAGACTCTAGCCGTGGCCACAGGCAACGCTTACAAAGGATTAGGAACAGTCAAGTTGTAAAACTACAAGGTCCCACCAGTTTCTAATCCAGGCACTAATAGCCTCGACATGGCCCTTAAAATGACGAATGTTCCGTAACCTGTAATTACTTGCAGCATTAGAACAAAACTTTGCTATACTTTGATATTAGCTTTTTTGTAGAGCTTTTAAAGCTCGCCTCGTAATTGCCTAGCGCAGCGCAGGGTTGAGAGGGAGGGACGACCCTCACCCGCGGGGGACCCTTAGATCCCGTGACTACCCCTACGCCGTTTATTGGCAATCGAAAACTCGTTTTGATTTTCGAGTTTAAAAATAAAATATTGCGATTTAAAAATAAATTTTAATATTTTTTTAATTTATTTTATTTTTTATAATAATTTTTATAAAATAGATTAAATTAAATTTAAAAATTTAAATTAAATTAAAATATATAAAATATAAAAATAAAAAATATTATATTTTAATTTTCGACGTTTGATTAGTTTAAAAAAAACTCAAATATTTTAAGTTATTAAAATTGTAATATAATCGAGTTTAAATTTTTTACGATTTTATTTACTTATTTATAAATTTAATAAACTTTTTATAATTAATTTATAAATTAAATTTATATTTAAATTATTTACATTTTTAATTATAATTTATTTGAATTAATAATTATTATACAATTTAAATAAAAATTAAAAAATATTATAAATTGCAATTCATATTTATTAAAAAGTTTTTATTATTTAATAAAATTTATTTTAAAAAAAATGCAATTAATTAAATTAATTATAATAATTTAATATAAAAAACGAGAATTTTAAAATTAATTAAATTAATCGTAATAATTTAATATAAAAAACAAAAGTTTTAAAAAATATTTTTTTAATATAAAATTTAAAAATACGTTTTTATTTAAAGTTTTTATTAATTTATTCGATTTTAAAAAAACGTTTTTTTAAACGAATTATTTTTTTATATTAATAAAAATTATTTTAATTTTAAATATTTATAAAACGTTTAAATTAAAAAATTTTAATTTTAAATTTAAAATAATAATTATTTTTAATTAAATATAAAATAAACGTAATAAACGTAAAAATAAAAAAAATAAAAAAAATATTTACGAAATACGAATTACATTAAATATTATTTAATCGAAAAACGAAATAAAAATATATTTATAATATTTAATTAATATTATTTATTTTTAAAATTATTTATATTTTAATAATAATTATTTAAACGAAATTTTAATCGTATTAATATATAATTTAAAAAATATAATTCGAATAAAAATTATTATAAAAAATATAAAAATTTATTACGAAATATTTATAAAAATATAAATATATTTCAATATTTATTTTATTATAATTTAAATTTAACGTTTTTAAATATTTAATATTTTTTAAAATATTATAAAAAAATTCGAAATTTAAATTCGTTATATTATTAAAAAATATATATATATATATATTATAATTAAAATAAAAAATATAAAAAAATTAAAATAAATATAATTAAAATTAATATAATAAATATAAAACGTATTTTAATTTTATTTTGTAATATTAACTTTAATTATAACGATTTATACGTTTTAAAAAAAAAACGATTTTAAAATAAAAAAATTTAATTTAAAAAAATTTATAATATATAAAAAAAAAATAAAAAAAAAATAATAAATTTTAATTTATAATATATAAAAAAAATATTAAAATACTATTAATTAATATTAATAATTTAATTAAATTAATGAAAACTTTTATTAAATATTATAATATATTATTAAAAATATTTTCTAGTGTAAAATATTTTAAAAATTATTAATATATAATCGAAAATTTTTATATAAAATATATTAATATTATTATTAATATAAATTAATATATAATTTTAATAAATTTTTATTTATTTAATATATTGTAATTGTTAGAAAATGAGATCACGTGAAAATCACGTGCACGCACGAATCAACCATGTATTTTAGGCCGAGTTTTTAAAATTTTAAATTATAAAATCTCGAAATTTAAATTTATTATAAATTTAATATTAAATTTTTTTTTATTTATAATTATTATAATATAATTTTATTTTTATTTTTTATATTAACGTTTAATAAAAAAAATTTTTTATATAAAAAAAAATATATTTATAAATTATTTTAAATTTTTTATAATAATTTTATATTAAAAAAAATATATTAATATTATAATAATTTTTTAAATATATAATATTTTTGAAATTTAATTTAAAATATTATAAATAATTTTTTATACGAGTTTAAATTAATTAAAAATAAATTAAAAATATTAATTTTAAAAAAATAATTTATAAAAAAAAAATAAAAAAAAATAAAAAATATTTTTTTTTCTTTTTTTTTATAATTAATATTTATACGAATATAAAAAAAAATAATATTAAATTATTAAAATAAATATAATTTTAAAAATATTAATAATAATAAAATATTAATTAAATCGTTTATTAGTATTACTAAAAATATTTATTACTAATAATAAATTAAAAACAAAATAAATAAATAAATTAAATAATTCGTTAATTGATTGTAAATTGTAAATTTAATAAACGTATAAAAGTTGAAAAATATAATCTCAACTCTAACGCAAGCGGCGCTAGTCCCGATCTGGCCTAGTGCCGCACGTGACTACTAAACTAATATTGTATTTACATAGTTTTTAAAATTCAAAATATTGATATATAAATTTAAAAATTAAAATTTTTAAAAATACGTTTAAATAATTAAATTTAATAATAATAAATATATTTTTTATATTTTTATAATTAATTTTTTATTATTGAAATTATTATTAAAATTAATTATAATATTATTTTATTATTAATTTTTAATTTATAATTTTTAAATTCGATTTAATTATATTTATTATAAAAAATTAAATTATTTAATAAATTATTAATATTATAAAATATATTTTCAAATATTAATTTTTAATATAATTTCAATTTAATTAAAATATTTAATATTATATTTCAATAAATATAATATTATAAAATTTTTATTAATTTTTTTATTAAATTTATATTAAAATTTAAAATAATTTTAAAATAATATTATTTTTAAAATATAAAAATTATAATATGTTTTAATGTATTTATACGTGTAAATTTTTTAAAAAATTTATTAATTAAATTATAAAAAAAAACGTAAATATTATTTTTTATAATTAATATTTTAATATTATTTTTATTAAATTAATTAAATAAAAACTTTTAAATATTTATATTTAAAAAATTTAATTAAATTAAATAATATTAAAACGATTAAATATAATAAAATTTTTAAATAAATTAACGTTTATTATATTATTAATAATATTATTTAAAAATTTAAAAATAATAAAATTTAAAATATTAATTTAAATAAATTAATTAAATAAAATTTAAAAAAATTTATATATTTTTTTTTATTAAATTTTAAATTATTATATTAATTATTTTTATTATTATTAAATTAAATTATTATAATAAAAAAATATATTTAAAAAATATATAATAAAATTAATAAAATTAATAAAATTTTTATTATTTTAAATTAAATACAAATTTTTTTTATAATTTTAAAAAAACGAAAATCATAAAATAATATTAAAAAATATTATAAATAAAATTAATTATAAATATAATATTAATTTAATAATCATATGAAATACTAAGTTAAATTGAAACTAGTATCGTTTACATTAAAATTGAAATTATATTTTTTAATTTTTACGTATTTATTAAATTTAAAATTTATAATTAATTAATAAATTATTTAATTTATTTATTTATTTCGTTTTTAATTTATTATTAATAATAAATATTTTTAATAATATTAATATTAATTAATAATTAAATTTTTATTTAAAAAAAATTAATTTATAAATTTTTTTTTTTTTTAAATAATTTGCTTTTTATAAAGAAATATTTAAAATAATTAATATATTTTTAAAAAAACGAGAATTTATAAAATTTTTTTTATAAAAACGCATTAAAAATATTGAAATTATTAAAAACTTAAAAAAAATAATATAAAAACGATTTTAAATTTGTATTTATTTTTTAAATTTACGTTTATTATATAAAATAATAATATTTACGAAAAACGAATAAAAAAACGTAAAAACGATTTTAAGTTTATATTAATTTATTCGAATTTATATTAAAAACGAAATCGATAAAAAAATTTAACGATTTTATTTATTATTTAATCGAAAAAGTATAAATATTAATAATAATATTTATTTGAATTCAAATTAAAATTTTTAATTTTTCTATTATTTATTATATAATTATTTTTTAAAATAATAAATTTATTTAAAATTAAATTCGTTTACAATAAAAATAAATAAAAATAAAATTTCGATTTTACGAACAATAAAAATTTTAATGAAAAAATATTAAATAAATATATATTTTATCGATTTAAAATATATAAAAAAAAAAAATACTCGAATTACAATTTATAAAAATATTTTTAAAAAAACTTTAAAGAATATACGTAATAAATTTTACGTTTAATATATAAAAATTTTATACGTCGTTTTTAAGATTTTTTATATATTTATAAAATTTAAATATTAAAAAATAAAAAGTTTATTATTGATAATTTAAAAATTTTTTTTTAATAAAAAAAGTTTTATAAATAAATATAAATAGAAATCGTCGATTAATTAAAAGTTTTTTTTTTTCGATAAAATCGATTAATTAAATTAATAAATTAAAGTATTTTAATATTATTAATTAATATTTAAAATGTAATTATTAGTACGAATATTTTTTTTACGACGATAATTATTTTTACGATTATTTTTTATATTTTTTTTATTACGATTTTTTTTATAAATACGAATTTGTTTAATACAATT
The DNA here is from genome assembly GCA_014904845.1 of Acephala macrosclerotiorum. NCBI lineage: Eukaryota > Fungi > Ascomycota > Leotiomycetes > Helotiales > Mollisiaceae > Acephala > Acephala macrosclerotiorum. The sequence goes on along the minus strand of MU119664.1, from coordinate 7,665 downwards.
TAAAATATTTAATTTTTTTTAATATTAATCGAATATATATAACAATTTATAAAATATATTTATTAAATTATTTATAAATTTAATAAAAATTTATATTAATAATAAAAAATATAATAAAAAGTTTTATAATATTTTTAATTGTAAATTATTAATTTTTTATAATTATTATAATAAAATTAAATTATTTTTAAATTAATACGATAAAGTATTTTTTATTAATTTTATAAAACGTATAAATATATTTTATTTCAATAAATTTATAAAAAGAAATTTCGATTTTATTATATTAATAATAATAATAATAAAAAATTATTAATTATATATATTTTTATAAAAAATCTTTTTTAATAAAAATTATTATAATTAATCTAATAAAATTTAAATTAAATTATTTATAATTATTTTTCGATTAATTTCAAAAAATATAATTTATAAAATTAAATTATTAAAAAATATAATTTTATTTTTTATAAATTTATTAATATTTTTAAAAACGTTTACATTAAATTACAATTAATAATAAGTATTATAACGCGATTACGTAAAATATAATAATATAATTTGAATTTTATTTTTTAAAATAAAAAAATAAATTCGATTAAAATTAAATCGATTATATATATAAAAAACGAAAAAAAAAAAACGCGATCGAAAATAAAATCGAAAAAAATATTACAATCGAAAAAACTTTTAAAAAAATATTATAAAAATTATAAATTTTAAAAAGAATTATATTAAAAAAAATACTATATTTATAATAAATCGAAATATTAATTTATAAAATATACGATAAAAAAAATAATAATAAATATATATAAAAAAATAATAATAAATTTAATATATAATAAATCGAAATATTATAATAATTTATTATAAGAATTTTTTTATTAAAATCGAAGAAATAAAAAACTTATTAAAAAATATTTAAATAATAAAAATAAATTAATTATTAATAAATATAAAAATAAAAAACGAAAATAAAAATTATTTTATTAAATTTAAAAAAATCGATAATACGTAAATAATAATTATTTTAAATAATTAATTTACTCGTTATATTATTACGAGAGAAAATATATATAATAATTTATAATTATAATTCGAATTACTCGAATCGAATTAATATTTATTTTTTATTTTCGAAAATTGATATTTTTTAAAAGTTTTTCAAAAAATTATATTAAATAATAAAATTATTAAAATATTAATTATTAATTAATCGCAATTTATAGTATTATAAAATTTAATATTAATATTTAATTAAATATTTTTATAATTAAAATTTATAAAATTCATTTTAATAAAAATATTATTTTATTATAAAAAATTATTCGAATTAATATATTATTAAATATTATTATTTTTTATATTATTTTTATAAATATATTTATTTTATTTTATATTTAAAATATAAATACTATAAATATAAAATTCGATAATTTTAAAAATATTTTAATTTAAAAAAATAAAACTATTTATAAATATTATTATATTAATCAAAAGAAAATTTAATTTAAAATTATTTTATTAATATTGAATTATATTAATTATATAAACGTTTTAATTATTTATTAATACGACGTTTTATAAAAGTTTTTTAACGAATTAATTATAATATAAATATTAAATATATTTAATATTTTATTAAATATTATTATTATTATTAAATGTGTAAATAATTATTTAAAAAATTTAAATTTATTTTATAAAATAATTACGAGTTTAATTATTTAATTATTGTTAATATTTTATATTTAAATAAAAAATTAATTTTATAAATAATAAACTCGTTTATAGTATTTTAAATTATTAGATTTATAAAAAATATATTTACGAAAATAATATAAAATATACTACGTATATATTAAATTAATACGTATTAAAAATAATTAAATTATATTATTTATAACGTTAAATTTTTATTTATTTATAGAATTTCAATAAAACGTTAAAAAAATATTTATTAAAATTTATAATAGTATAAATAAAATAAAAAAAATATTATATTTTATTACGTCGAGTTTACGAGATTATTTACTATAAATTAATCGAAGAATAAATCGATAAAAATATAGTATTATAAATAACGATTAAAATTATTAACGATTCGATAAAATTAAATAATATTGTATTTACGTTATTAGTTTTTAAAGTCTATTTTAAAATAATTAACAACGTATTATTATTATTAATTATTAAAAAAATTAAAATAATTCGAGTAATTATTAAAAAAAATACGTCGTTTATACGTTTAATATTAAATTAATAATACGTTTATAATAAAAAACGATTTAAATACGAAATTTATATTAAACTTATTAATTTTATTTAAAGTCCACGTTTAATATAAAAAAAGCAAATAAAAGAAATTATATAAATTATTAATAATTAATAAAAAAATATATACAATTAATATATTTTATAAATTGATTAATTTTCGTTTAATAATTATTAAATTTTATTATATAAAAAAAAATATTAAAAGTTTATAATCGAATTAATAATTAAAAAAATAATTAAAATAATTAAAAATTTTTTTTTTTTTTTTTTTAATCGAGTAAATTAAATTAAAAATTAATTAAAAATTAATTAAAAAATATAATTAAAAATATTTAAAAAAATTATAAAATAAAAACGTATATAATAAAAAATTTAAATAAAATAAATATTATAATTTTATTAAAAACGATAAAAAAGATTATAAAAATTTTAATAATTTTTATAATAAATAAAAAAAAACAATATAAAATTATTATTAAAACTATAAAAAAAAAATATAATTATAATTTTTAAATAATTATTCGAAATATTTTAAAAAAAAAATCAATAATTTAATTATAATTTTTTTTTAATTTAGTTTAATATAATTTTATTAAATATATTAAAATTCGAATTTTTAATTCGAGATTAATTAATAAAATTAAAAAAAAAATTATTAATATTTTTTACGAAAAATTAAAAATATAATAATAAAAAAAATTAATTAATAATTAATTATAATATTAATTTTTTTTAATTCAATTTTTAAATAAAAAAATTAAAATATAATTTCATAATATTATTTAAATTTATATTTAATTTATAATAAACTTTTAACGATTTATATTAATACGTTTATTAAAAAAAATTTACTATTTATATTTATTAAATATAATTATAATTATTTTAAAATTTTTATATAAAATTATAAAAATAAAAATATATTAA
>MU119663.1:0-31170 GCA_014904845.1 Acephala macrosclerotiorum | reverse complement strand
GTGTTGCCAGAGCGATGAAAGTACAAATGGGATGTGACTATTTGGCTGGGATGTGGCGTACTGAGCTTGAACGAAACTTGCTGTGGTCGATTGACAGCACATTCCGACGACCGAGAGAATACAGGGCGCCTTCATGGTCTTGGGCAAGCATTGACGGTAGAATCAGTATTCCCAAACGGAGATCCGACGCTAAGGATAAATTCGAGATTGAAATATTGTGTGTAAGTACGCAGAAGAAGAGCGCAGATGAGATGGGACAAGTATTCGGCGGAGCGTTGACAGTTCGAGGACCGTTGATGACGTGCTTTGTGCAAAAGACTGAGGACTTTGACGACTTACCGAAAGAATATGTTGATCACTATGATTCAGAGATCGATTCGGAGGATCTCCCGGCATGCTTTTTTAGGATAAATGGAGTGTGGGATGATGAGAGTCCATCGATGGACGCTGACGAGCCTTTTGATACATCGTTGAAGACAAAGTTGCATTGTCTTCCGATTTTGCAGGGGGAGGGATTGGATGACGACTTGTACAGTTGTTTAGTTTTGGAACATACGAAGGATCGAGGGGTATTTAAAAGACGTGGAACATTACGCATCCGCTCTGTGTGGCACGATATTAGAGATGATAAGGGCTGGATAGCGGACAAGTCTTTGAACAATAGCGGGAGGGTTATCCTTAACGAGGAATGGTTCCATGGCGGAGAAGCTGATTCCGAGGGGAAATATACTATCACAATTATTTAGGACGAGTTTTGAGGTAAATGAAATTGTTCTCTTAGAATCTGAGCAGGGGATTTGGGGGCCAAACCATCAAGGATAGGGTCGGCCCAATTCTCATTTCCTCGATTGCTAGTTTTATTTCACTGGAAGGCACGCACGACCGCCTCTCCACGCACCATTCCGTGAATATTGGAAGCTCCGCACTAGAGAGGAGCAGCATTACCACCGTCAACCACCTCTGAACCGCACTTGATACCGTAGTTGTATGATATTCAGGAGCCCAAGTATTCTATTTGCTGGAATGCTACAGTTGTACCTCGTCGCGTAACCATCACGCTTTCCTTCCCATACTCTTATCGAATGTGAGTGGACTTCATCGTCGGCAAATGAGTACACGGATTCCGTTCAAACTCTGTGGGATAGGCCTGTAAAGATAGCGTTAACAATTGTTCAGAACTTAGATGTTACACATATTCTTGAAGTTGAGCTATGTTTATGATTCCAGTCTTGAATCTTGATCGTGAGGCCGGGTCTGCGATATGTTAACAAATGTGGGAGGGAAAATGCGAATAAGTTCAGAGCAGCATTTATACCCGTTGTTTCTTTGAGCTAGATCTGGCTCTGTCTTTTCGGGATCACGGAACCATGTATTTATAGGGCTGATATCTATGAGGAGTTGAAGGAAGAAGAGTAAGAAGAAGGAGTGAGGGAATGAGTGAGAGGAGTGAAAGAAGAGGGAGCGAGAGAAGAAGAGGATGAGAGAGAAAGAGAAAGTCGAATCCAAGAATAGGATGACGTGGCCTCAGAAGACTGTAGAAAGTAATAGAAGAAAGGGTGGGTCGAATAATGTTCTATCATAGTGAGTTATACGACTGAGTTACGTGTCACGAAATACACTTTCGAATATTCTGTCACAGTAGGGTCGGATAAAGCGAAACGATGCAGTAATTCAAATACTGTAATAGAAGTCGATCAATGATCATTCGATCTTGATGCCTTGGGGTGAGCGCCACTTCTCGCTTTATATTGAGCTTCGCTAAGATTGCTTCCCCTTGCTAGCGTTGCCCCGCACTCCATATGCTTATCTTAGCAGCAGCTTTGTGAGGGGCAGCTGTTTCGGGCGGGTAGGGCTTAGTTTCGCGGTTCGTGCGACAGTGGATCCCTGTCATCTGATGTCATGAAGACTTCCACCTGGGCGACTGTTCTCTCGTAAGCGATTTCTCCACCTAGTCTCCTTTGACTGGTCTCCCTGGTTCCTGGTGTCACGGGCCGACGTGTTGGACACGTGTTTAGATATCATGTGATCTTGTTTCAGTTCTTTAAAAGCGCGAGGAATCGCCAATCTTCTTCTTGATTCCTCGCGCTACGTCTTGTATCTAGAATCAATACATACCTTGACTCAAACCCTCACAGTACCAGGGTGATTGATTCTCCCCATAGGCTCCGTAGACTTTTCACTTGAGTCTCCTCTGTATGCGATTGGTCTACATTTAAGTGACTGGTCTCCTCAATGACTGGTCCTTCCCTAGTTGACTCCCACTACGTGATATCGGATCATCATCACGTGAACACGCGAGGCGCTCGTGCTCGACAGAAATCGAATTATGTTTTTCCTTTGTTCATCGGACAGAGAACCGGTTTGGCTTCGAGTGGTCACTATCAACACTTAAGCCACCTCAAGATGTGAACGATTTCCATCACCCCGAGGCTCTCATAACGTACTATACAAAATTCATGCACGGTATCGTAATACTCACAGTACTGTAGATTTGACGGCGCCGTGCTCTATATGGTACTGTAACACCCACGGTACCGTGCTCTTTACAGTGCCGTAATACTTACAATACCGTGGATTTGGCGGTACTGTAACCCTTACAGTACCGTCAATAGTACGCACCGTACAAATGACGACACTGTGCGTAAGAGTTTCACGTGAATTAAATATACCAACAAAGACACCGAAAAGCAATTTCAATTCCATGTACTTAAACGATAGATTTATCAAAATCGAGATCTCTAACTACTATACAAACTCCAAAATCTTTTTTTGCAATATACAAAAATAAAAAGTCGTTATTCTCTTTATTTACGTAAAATAATATACAGTCTACCGTTTTATAATGCACTTCTTTTTTATTTGATTATTAATAATAGACATTTAATATTTCGTAGATATTTTTTTTAAAAAGTACTTAAGAAAAGAAAAGTACTTTGTATTTTGTAAGTACTTTTTTAGAAAGGTATTTAAAGAAAAACAAATACTCTTTTTTTAGTATGTATTTATTTAAAAAGGTATTTATAAATAAAAAGGTACTTTTTTATTTATAGGTATTTTTTTGAATAGGTATTTACTAAAAATAGAATACTTTTGTGGAATTTGCATATTATCGAAAAATCGAGATTAGATATTAAATATAAGATTTTTATTATTTAAAGTATTTTGATGTGTACGCTCGTTTTTGCGATGTGTAATAAAATATTACTTTTATTTATTTATTTGATTTATTATTTAATTTGAAAATACTATATATAATAAAACTTTATATCGACAATTTTTAATGTGATTTGATTTAATAAGTTTTTTACATTTTTAAATTTTCGTTTCTCGCGATTTTAAATTATTTATCAATTTTTGTTTTTTCTAATTACTATTTTTTTTCAATATATCGCTTTGTAAAGTTATCGGAGTTTTATAAGAAACTAACGTTATATTATAAAAATTCAAATTCACAAATTAATTGAAACACGTGATTACTAGTTATATAAATACTCGAAAGTAATAATATAAAAGTTCACGATTAGCGTTTTATACATATTTTGATCTTTAATAAGTAGTTCTACGATTAAATAAAAAAAGTGTATACTTTCGTGATTCGATATTCTTTAGAAAACTGAGAGAAAAAGTTTGAAACAAGAAGCAAAATATTAATTACAAAAGCGACTTTGTTCGTTCTTTTCTCCAAAAGAGAAAATGCTTAGTCACTTTTCACACAAAAAAGATAGTGATATTGATCGCTATTCTTATTCGTAGTCCGAAAGCACTGTACTATAGTCTGTACTCTCGTCGTCGTTATTTGTAGATATCGGATTTGGAAGATACCGTGTAAGCGTAGAAGGTTGAAATTGCTCTATTAAAACTAATTGCAATCTAATCTCAACTTCTAGTCGCGCATATCTAATTGTTTCATTCTTAGCCTTTGTCTGCATGTCAAGTGTTAATTTAAAGCTCTCGTATTTTTGAACGGCAAGCGTTATCGATCTAGTAATAACTCGAGAGTTTTAAATTGATTCTTGAAATATTTCTTACTCGATCTTATTCGCTTCTTTAAAACATTTTCGACGTTTGTACAAGGAATCCCGCTTGCTTATATATTCGTAAAAGCTTTCGTAAGAATCATAGAGCGTATTGACAGTCAAAACTGGAGCACGTAGCAACGGTTGATTCTTAGGACCCGGGCCCGGAGATTCAATTTTAACGATCAGTCTTTTAAAAGCTCTAGCGTGCTTCAGATTAATTATTATACTTATATTGTTCTCTATTTACTACCAAACTTGATTTTAGACAATAATAAATAGATTTTTAGTCAAAGCTAGTCTACTGACTGCTTCTTCTAGGGACCGCAATATCTCGATATTAATTGATCGGTGGATTCTATTCTCCGTTTTTAAAGACTGGGTTATCTGGTTTGCTTTTGACTTTAGCTCAATTAGTCTCTCCTCTATTTCAACCTTTGCATTGCGTATATTTCGAAGCTCAACTTTTATCGTCTCTTTCTGAGAGTTTGTTCTTAATTGCAAATATACGATGAGATTTTCCAACTCCTTATACCAATACAAAAACTGCACAGCTCGCAAATCGTTCTACAATACTTAAAAAAGCAACCAAGCGTCTCGAACCATTTCTTCTACTTTCTTGACAAAAATCTGTGGGCGACGATAAACAACGCAATATCGAATAGATATAGCGCGCTTGAACAGGACTGCGAGCGACTGGCCATGACTTAAAGCAATAACTATTACAAAAATATCACATTTCTTAAAAATCTTCTATTACTTAATTAATTCGACCGCCTCGAGTACATTTCAACTATTGACCTCTAATATAAACGAAAACCACTTTTCAGTGAAATTATAGCAGTATTCTTCTAGTAGTCGTTGAGTTTAAATAAAAATCAAATACTAAAGTTTGAAAAGAAGATATATAGAATTTATCGACATTATATCGCAATCGCGTGTACGCTTTAAGACTTTTTTGCTTTTCTCTCTATCTGCGAAAATAGATCGTAGTCAGCGCTAATACTCCGAGAAGAATTATTATAGAGACTTGTATTTATACCTTCGCAAAAGACTTCCTTGGGCACAGCCTCCTTTCTCTCTCCCACTTAAAGTATGGCCGCTGTGAGTTTTGTCGTAATTCGAGTAAACTTTCTAATACGCCTCGACTTTCTGTCAATGCAATGCTGTCTAATTATCGGAACACTCTCTGGGAAAGTGCTATTTGGCATAGAAATATCGAGAAAACGAAAAATATTCGGAGAAAAAAAAACGTCGAGATTTGTTCTATCTCTTTGTTTACATTCGCTTTCGAAACTGTCTTCTACGCACTTCACAGTCAGGGCTGTATCGTTTCCCAACTCTCCGTAAGAGAAGAGTATTGGAAAAGCAGCTTTAGCTGCTGACTCTAACTCGAATAAACGCGCTGCCAAAAGATCTCCCAAAATCTTGTAGGTTTTCTCCGAATCCATTAAATCGGCGAGTTGCTTATGGTAGAGGTGATCTTTGTACTTCTCTACCACCAGAGTGGCCAATAAGTCAGTTAGTCAGTTAATCAGTTGACCATTCGGCCAACTGAATGACTGATCAGAAACCGGTCAACTTACCAGTTTAAATTATCAACTGATCAGCTAGCTTATAAGCTCAGGGCCAAAAATGATGATATATTATTTTGCAACAAAATTTATTAGACTAGCTCCAAAGGCCAATTCTATTCTAATCGCACTACGTCTCTGCCAATTGCTCAACGCTTCTTGATGCCACAAAGTCTCTCCCGTAAAGCTAGAACTGTATGGAGTTGTCTGCTTAGAAACTGAAAAGAAAACACGTTCGCACTTTGAACTCATCGCAGGGATTGCAAGGAAATCGTACGCTATTTGAGCAAGCTGAGGCCACTTGGCCTCTCTTTTCAATCAGTACTCAATAGCGCCTTTCTTAGTATACTGTAATTCTTTCAGATATATAGTCTACTGGTCTCTCGCAACAGTTGGCGTTTCGATTTCCTTCTTCTCGTCCTCTACAGGGATTGGCGTTACTTTGTTGAGCAACTCTTCAAAGAAGCTGATTTTCTTGGACTATTGAAAAGTAGAAACTTCGAGAGATTCGCGGGATTCTAGCACCACGGCTTTTTTGTACTTGTCGGCCCACAGCTTTTTCATTTTTGTTTTAGCGGGTGCAACGTGTCTTACTAGGCCTGTTGCTCTCCAATTGTCTTCGAAGTACTTTATCTTGAAACGAGGGTGTAGGATTATAGCTGCTATCTATGCGATTGAGAGATCGATCTTGTTGTAATACTCTTTCGTCGTATTCTAGGCGAGAGTAATAGACTCTTGTATACCGAAGTGGAAGTGGAATTCGCCGTCTTTGGCGCGTTGCTCGAAGTCTTTCCAATGGCTAAGCAGAAAATCGAAAGCAAAAAGAATCTCTCATAAAAAGCCGTAGGAAGCTTTGTAGGCGCCATTTTGCATGTTCGCGTTGCTTTCTAGGTCTTTAGTAATACGAAAAAGAGGCTTCAAGTAATCATGAATAATCTCTAGAGTTGTCCACTCTTTATCGCTAATATAATCCTGTTCGCCGATCTCTTTGTCGAACGACTCTTTCGACACTCGTAATTTCAGGGCGTAATTATTAAGAGCAGTTCGAAGTTCAAAAGCGCGACGTATTATGGCGTAAAACGCGTTCCAGCGTATACTACTATCTAAGACTAGCTTCCAAGTCTTCCCTATCGCGACGCTATTGTTGTCGGTTTGTTGAAAAGCAATAAAGATATCGGTACGCTTGCTAGAGGCTATGACGTGGACTATCAGGTTATGAAGCTTCTTTAGCTCTTTACGTTGTTTCCACAACTCTCGACGTTTACTCTCTCTTACTGCCTTGAACTCTTCGTCCCAAATAAACTGATTTTAGTTGTAAAGGTAGGATTTGGCGATGAGATTGAGAATGTGATCGAAGCAGTGGAGGCGTCGCTTTTTAGAAACGAATGGAATTTTTTTCGTAAGCTCGACAAGTGTAGTATCGTTGTTTGGCGCGTTATCAAGAACGAAGTAGTCTAGATTGTTTTTGTTGATGTCAAATCGTTTGAGGAGAGGGTAAAAAACGGCACATTGAGTTGGACATTAAAAATACGATATTAGTTTGTGTATCTAACTTTATTTTCTGCGCAAAAAATGCTAGAATAATGACATCTCAAGTATTACTATGTATTCGCTATTGTAAGTTGCTATAATGAATTCTTATAATCGGTGCATTAGAACATCGCTAAAATGTAAGAAAATCGATCGAATATACTAATACTAGTCTTTTCGTGGCCGGGAACCTCGAGAAGACCAATCAATCGTATAATAGCAATACTGTGTTCATTAATGAAATGTATTACAATACTAAAAAGTGAGATTTTCTCGCGCTTCGACCTCCAGTTGTCAAATGAGATAGATATTCTCGACTTAGCGCGTTTGAGCTTTTCTATGATAGTGGACTCAAAGTAGTAGAAGTATTTGTAGATTTAATTCTTTATTGTAGAGTAAAATTGTGGCACGGCGGTAGCGACTTCCTTATTGGCCAGTTTAAACAATCTCAAAAGCCGTTAAAACGTAGCTTTTCGATGTTTAATATTGTCGAGAATAATTTATTCTACGAACGCATTGAGAAACTTTTGTTGGTAGAATGGTATGACTTTTTCGTATGATCCTTCGACAATGTTAAATGGTTGTACTTTTTTAACGCCTTCGCTTGATCTGATTCTTTAAGTATTTCTTTTTTTATTAAAACAATAGACTTTAAAAAGATGAGTTTTCGCGTTGTCGAGTGTATTCGAATCGAAATAGTACTCTTTGTGCCTCGAGAATTCAAGATTATAATGATTTGAACAAATTAGTACTAAAAGATATAATAAAAGAAAGGACGCATCTACAAAGCTTACATACTTATAATAATATAAGCACTCTTTTCTTCTTTTTCTCGTTGTTATTAACTGCGTACTCAAAAGATCAAACTCAAGAAGTTCGAGGTTTTTTAGCTGCTCTAGCGATAGTGTGATTTGATCGCAAACGAACTATAATAATAAACCGATCATCGAACAAAAACTCTCCAACTTTGTATAGCGAATAGTTATTTGTAAGATCATTCGAAAAAAATTTGTATAGATCGTAAAAGTCGTTATAATAAGGCGTGGAACGTGAGCATTTATCGCGCTAAACTCGATTAATACTTTCAAACGGCCCGGCCCGCATTCGATTAAAAGCATTAGCTACAGAGACCGTAGAATCGAGCTCTGATATTGCAGCATCGATAATAGAAAGTACTAGAGATGATTCCGACATAATAATAGATAAAATCGTTGATCTTAAAGCAAATCGAGATAAGAGTAGTAATAGTATTAATAAAGAGAGAGAGAGAGAAAAAGAGAATAGTGTTTCTATTGTATTCTAGCTCGCTTATTTTGGCCAATCAGAGGCCTTCTATTAGGTTTTTCCGATCCGAAATCCCCCTCAGAATACCAAAAACACTCCCCAAAAACACCAAAAATCCCACCAAAAGCACTTTAAAATCACGAAATAAAAAGCTATCAACTGATCAATTAATGATAAGCTGAACTGGTCCTTAACTGAATGACTTACAAGATCAGAATGGCCAATTGAATGACTTATTTAAATCAGTCGTAAGTCAGTTGATCAGTTGGCTGACTTATTGGCCACTCTGTCCACCACATTGCGTACCTTTCTCGGCCTCCTCAACTTAGCGAGTTGATCTTTGAAAATGTCGCGATAAGCAATGTACACCCTTTCTTTGTTAAGATTGGTATTTGACATGGTGGTGGGCCGATGACTTGGGAAAGCGTTTGGGCGAGATCCCGGTTGTGAAGTGAGAAGACGGCTGGAGGGAGTCTCAGTCAAAACGCGGGGTTGTTTTTTGGGGGAGGTTCTATTATGCGCCAGTCGCATATCCGCTAATGCCAATTTTTTTTTTTTGGTAAGGCCTCGATAAACGTGCGTTGTATTATGTGATGAAATTCACGTGTATGGAAAATCAGCATTTCTACCTTAAAATAAAGTACTCGTAACGCGCGCTGCGCATACTAAAGCCTTGAAACCTGCGGTATTCAAAAAAAAAACAAAAGAAAGTAGATGCAAATAGATGCACGTGATGTCAAAAGTTAGCACGTGCTTGTTCACAATAGGATATAGCACATATGAACATGTGACCAGAGAATTGCAAAACTAATTAACGGCGCGCAAAGACAGCCAATCAACGCAATACTTGGCAGAGGGTCGTGAAGCTAGGGAACAGCGCAATTTTTGAGACTTAGACGTCGTGTTGGCGGGGTTAGTTTTTCTTTTTCACTTCGTTTCAAAGCAATATAAAAAACTTGTTTGCAATAAAAATCAATAAAATCAATAAAGAACCCCACGAGATCATTTCTCACTCCTCTTTCTCTTCTGGTTTGGACTCTCCTCATCTGATTCCGTCAAACTCTTAGCGCTTTCGTCTGTCTCGATTTCTCGCTCAACTTCGAATTACTTCTTTTCTTTCCTCAATTCGTAATTCGTTCGTTTTAATCGAATTGCAATTCTTTTTATATATTTTTTTTTCTAATAAAATTAAATAAATCTTTTAAATAAAACAAATAAACAATTTTACAATTTAAATTTTTATTTACTATTTAAAACTAATTTATATAATTTGTAAAATTTATTAAAAACAAACTATTAATTTCAAATAAAAAAAAATATATTACTTTGTATAATTTTTTCGTCTATTTAAATTTGACGAATCGTTTTTAGATCAAAATCAATTTAATTGATTTTTTAAAAGTTTTTTTTTAAATACGAATTTTGTAGTATTTTATTTTTTATTTAAATTGAATTTATACGTTTTATAGCAAAATTAAATAAAATCAATAAATTCAAATAATTAAAAACGTAAATAATTCGTTTTATATTTTTTTTTAAATTTTTATTTATTAATTTATATATTCTATAAAAAACGTAAACAAAACTTTAAAAATAATAAACAATATAAAACTATTTACATATAATATTATTTATTGTATAAAATAAAAATTCAAAAATTTTACATTGTAAAATTAAATAATTTTTTAAAAATATTCGTAGTATTCTATAGAATATTATTCGTAATACTAAAAAATTTAATAAATATTAAATACGATATAAAGTATATATTAATTTTTTAATTACAAAATTTAAATCTTTTTATTAATATATAATATAAAATTCAAATTATTATCAATTTCGAATAAAATGTTGTAATGTATATAAATAATTTATTAATTTAATAATAAAAATAATTTTTTTATTTGAATTTAATTTTCGCGCAAAATTTTAAAATACGATTTTAGAAAAAATTATTTGTTCAATTCAAATTATATAATATAAATCGAATATTATTAATTTATATTGTAATCGCGAAAAAATCAATAGTATATTTTACTATTAATTTTATTGTTATATTTGTAATTGTTTTTATAATAAAATTTTATTAAATTAATTTAAACGTTTAAATAAAATTTGATTAATTATTTGTTTTAACAAAAAATTTCAATAAAGAATTAATAAAAATATTTATTTTTTATTCGACGAATAAAATTATATTATTATTAAACTCATAATAAAAATAATAAATAAAAAGAAAAATAAAAAAAATAAACGAAAAATTATAATATTATTAAAAAATTCATTGTTTTTTATATTGTTAAAATCTAAATTTAAAAAATATTTTATTTACTTTAAAATCTTGAATTGCTTTTTTTGAGTTTTTTTCTTTTTTCTACTTTTATATTTTTCACTTTAATATACGTACAAATTTAAATCAATTATTATTTCTTTAAAAAATTAACATAATAAACAATTTCTTTAATTAAATAATATTTCAAATTAAAAGTTTTATCGTTTTTATTTTCTAATAATAATATTATTTAAACTCACAAAAACTAAAAAAATCACTATAATATTTTTCAAACTCGAAACTAAAAAAATAAATCTATTAATATAACGTGAACTTTATACTTACTATAATCAAAATACTTTAATCTCGAAATTAAAAATCGAATACTTTTTAATAATTATTCATTTTCCAATTACGAAATTAATACGTAACAATCGAAAAAAAATACTTTATACAATTTTTTAATTTCATTGCATTTTTTGTACAATTTTTTATAGTACAAAAAAACAATTTAAATATTTTTATTAGATTTAATATTTTAATATTAAAAAAAAATATCGTAAAAAATTTTAATTGAAAAAAATTTAAAAATCTTTTATTATTTATATATTTTAAATAAAAAAAAAACTTATTTCGTAATAAAACTATTACAAATCAATTTATTATTGAAAATCCAATATATATTTTACTATTACAAATTTTTTTATTAATTTATTTTTAAATTATTCAATTTTAATTAATTATTTGAATTTATTAATTTATATTATACTTTTTTTTATATTTTTTTTCGCGTACGTATAACAATTACTAGAAATTGATATAATACGATTACTATATTAATATCTCTAAAAATAAACGATTTTCTCGATTAAAATAATATTATTAGTATTATATATATTATTATATACTTCGTATATATAGTAAATTAAATTGATCGAAGTTTTAATACAATTCTAACTTTGATTATCGATTTTGTATAATATTTTAACGATAAAATTTTTTTTTCAATATATTATCAATTTTAAAGTTTTATATACTATACTTCTAAAGAAGTCGTTTAACGATTTTTATCACGTGATAATCTTTTTTCAAGTTTGATTACTACTTTTTAGCGTTTTTTTTTTAGAATTAAATTGATAATTGTATAAATATACAAACAATTATTATTATTTTGAAATTTATTATTTGAGAATTTTAATTAAAAAATGCAATTAATTAATTTATTTATTATTAATTTTTAAAATTTTTAGTTTTTGATTATTATTTCTTTTGTATATTTAAATAGTTTAAATATACGTTTTAATTTTTATTTTTAAAATAAATTGTTTAAATATTATTTTTTTTTAAAAATAAAAATTGTAATTAAATATATTTTTTGATTTTTAAACTAGTATTTTAATTATTATTTCATGTAAAAAAATCGATAAATTATTAGTATTAAATTAAAAGTATTAATAATATTTTTATATTTTAATACTTTGAATTTGAATATAAACTTTTTAATCACGAAATTCTTTATTTAAAATATAGAAATAGTATTAAAATTTGTAGTAAAATATAAACGAAAAAAAATATTAAATACATTTTATTATATAACGTTAATTTATATATTTTAATTTTTTATTTAGATTTAAATTTATCGATTAAATTAATTTTTAATATTCGAATTTAATTCAAAGCAAATTCGATTAATATATACAATAATACAATATTTATACGATTTATTTGATTAATTATCAATAATAAAATAAATATCAAAAACAATAAAAAAGTATAGTCTTTTTACAATTGAAAATAATTTTATTTTTGTAATAAGCGATACAAATACCTAATAACAATTTACGAAATTCGTTAATATTTATTCGATATTGTAATTTTTTTGAATATACAATTATAAATTAAAATAAATAATTTCGAAAAATCGTTATTTTCAAATTGTATATCGAAAAAAAAAATCATTGATAATTGATTACATAGACTTTTAGCGCTAAATCGTATTTTAAACAAAAAGAAAATTTTTTAATAAAATTAATATAAAAAAAAAATTATTATATATTATTTTAATAAATAAAATTCGATTGTTAAACTTTTTTTTTAATACACGAATATAAAAATACTTATTATTTGAAATATTTTAAAAATATTAATAAATATCGATATATAAATTTTTTTATTTTATTTTAATTTTTTTTTTTTTATTTTTTTTTTTTTATTTTTTTTTTTTTTTTTTTTTTTTTTTTTTTTTTTATTTTTTTTTTTTTTTTTTTTTTTTTTTTTTTTTATTATTTTTTTTTATTATTTTTTATTCGTCGATTTAATTTTTGTATTTAATTTTTTTAAAAACTTTTAATAAAAATCTAATTTTCACTTTTTTTATTCGTTACAATTTTTATTATTAGATCGTTATCGACATAAGATCGAGAATTTCTCGCGAAATCGTAATCGATTTCAAGTAATAAAAAACAAAAATTTACTATACACTAATAATCGCTATCAATTCTCGCAAAGTCGAACGAATTTATTCGCTTATTTCAATTTAAAACGATAAAACTTTTTTACGTTTATTAATAAAACGTTCGAATCTCGATACGCTTTTTATATTCTATTGCGAACGTCGAAAATTTCTCGAGTACGAAAATAAAAACTTTTCGAAAATAACAAACGATATTAAAATTTAAAAATTTTAATGAATATTACGATTTTTATTAAAATACTATATTTTATAAAATTAAAATTGATTACTATTAAAAAATTTTTATCAAATTGCAAATAATTTCTATATTATCGTTTTTTGTACAATTTTTGTAATTCTTTTATTCGATTTCGTAAAATATACATTTAAATATAATAATTAAATTTTTTTTAACAATATTTTATTTAATATCGCGTATAACGTTTACAATAATTTTTAAAAAGTAATTCAAAGTTTTTTTCAAATAAAAAATACTTATATTAAAATCGAGAAAATCAATTACAATTATTTATAAAAACTCAATACTAATCAAAAAAAATATTGTAATTACAATACTATTTATTAATTTACTAAATCGTTGTTAACAATTTATATAATACAATATATACTTTATATAATATTTTGATCTCGATTTTAGATTTAATCAAAAACTTATTTACAATACGCAATTTAGATTTCGTATTTAAAAAGTTTACGAATTTCGTAGAATATAAAAATAAAAATGAAATAAGTAGTGTTTAAAAAAAAGTATAATTCGTTGTTAAAAGATTTCGCAGAATACGACAATAGACAGTAAGTGAATACTTATATTACTACGATATCGAACAATGTTTGAAAAATCCCGGGATATCGAAGTTTGAAAAAAGTAACTTTGAAACAGTCGATTAAAAGAATAAGGATTTGAGTATTACAATAATAGGAGGTTGATGTTGTTGGAGAATGTTTGATCTGGGATATGTTTGATCTGGAAGATGTTTAGTTTGGAGAATACTTGATTTGGAGGATACCTAATCTGGAGAGTGTTGATGTGGAGAGTGTTAATGTGGAAAGTGTTAATGTGGAGGGTGTTGATGTAGAGGGTGTTGATGTGGAAAGTGTTGATGTGGAAAGTGTTGATATGGAAGGTATTGATGTGGAGGGTGTTGATATGGAAAGTGTTGATGTGGAAAATGTCTGATATAAAAAATATTGATCTGGAGAATGCTAATTTGGAGATTGCTTAATCTGGAGAATGTTTAATTTGAATGATCTCGAATTAGAAAATGTATTGTTCTTACGTTGTCCATTTTTGACCATTTCATTAAACTTTTTTATTTTGTTTAGTTTTGCTTTGTTCAATGAATTTTGTTCTATTTATTCGTTACACGCAAATGGATTACGTGTTTAAACAACTTCCGGTTTTCGATCGGCGATTCGAATAAATCAATCAGAAATATAACTGGAGTAAATGGTCGACGAATTATGATTTCTAAAATTGCATTTATTAAATATTATGATCGGAAATTTCAAATATCCCGTTCGTGAATCTTGATTTGTTTTTAGAGAATTTGAACGAGAAATTGTATTTTCTAAAAAACTTTAAATCGATACTCGAAAATAAAGCGCGCAATACAATAAGTAGAATATTGTTCTTTTTAAAAAGACTTCGCAAATTGCAATATCGAAGTGCAATTGAACGATCGTTATAAGGAGATTAACGTTGGAAGAGATTGATAAAAGGTTAACGTTGGAAATGAAATTGAATAGAAATGATATTAGAAAAAGTTTATATGGTATTGTTTGTTGTTTTCAAATCTTTATAACTCGTTCGTATTTTGTATTAACGTAGTACACTATTTTCAATATATTTATTTTAATCAATTTTTATTTATTCGTATTTTTATATTCCAAGATTTTTATTTTAAATTTTTTCAATTCTTTCAATTTTATTAATTTTTTAAATCTTTTTTCAATTAATTAAAATTAATATTTTGATTATATCGAATAATATTCGCGATTTTTTATAAATTATTATTTTTTTTTTTTGTTTTTTATTGAATTTTAAAATGTACATAATAAAATACTAAATTTTTTAATATTTTTCTTTTTTAATTTCAATCGATTTTTTTTATAATTCAATTTCATTTTATATTTTCATTTATAATTACCGTATATATATACTATATAAAACTCGTATTAACAATATTAAAAAAGTTACGAAATATACATTTACAATTACTAATTAAATATTAATCGAAAAAAAATTTAAACGTTAATATTTATTTATTTTTATATATTATAAAAAGTTTAATATTTAAATTTTATTAATAAATAATAATTTTCAAAAAATAAATACTACAATTAAATTTGTTAAATCGAACAAATAAAAAATTGTATTTGAAAACATTGTAATTTTTTACGTTATTAAATTATTAATAATATAAATAATAATTATTAAAAAAACTTAAAATCGCGATATACGAAATTAAATTTTTTTAATAATAAATTTTCTAATTATAGTATTAATTTCAATTTATTTACGTAAATCGATTGTTTATTATATTTTGTAGAGTAATTTAATAAATGCAATACGATCGCCGATTAAAGTATTTCGCGAAAATAAGTAATTTAATATTATAAAATAGTTTTTTATTTATTTAAATTTAATTTATTTTAATATTGAATTTATACGATAAAAAAAATCGTTTTTGATATTAATATATTACGTAAAATTTATCGCGATAATATTATTTAATTATTTAATAACGCCGTTTATTGTAAAAATATCAATAATAATATACTCGTCGAATTATATTACGTTTATATGTGAAATTGAAAAATTGAAAAAAAAATAATAATATTTTATTACGAGTATTTATTTTAAGTATATAAAATTTATTTAATTAAATTCGTTTTTAAAACGAGTAATTATTTTATATATAAAAAATCAATTTTATTGATTGATAATAAGATTATTTTTGATTAAATCGTTGTAAATAAAAATATAAAAAAATTTAAACGATTATTAAAAAACGAAATTTAATATTTTTTACGAGATTTTTTCAATTCAATATTTTTTTTACAAATTGCGTAAAATAATTAGTAAAAAATTATACGTTTATTATTAGAATATAATATTTTTATATTGAAACAAAACAAATATCAATAAATAATATTATATTTTATATCGATAAACGAATATATAAAAACAATAAACGAATTTTTTTTATATAAAATGAATATATTTTTTATTAATAAAAAAAAAAAAAATTTTACATTTGATAATATTAAATAAATTTATTAAAATAGTAGTAATATTTTTGAATAAAAAAATTGTAATATTCGTTTAAAATTTAAAAAAAAGTATAATATTATATTTGGTAATTAATTAAAATTATCGAAAAATAATTAATTTATTAATTAATTATAGAGTAAAAATAGAATTAATAGATAAATTTGATCGAATATTATTATATTGTTTTATTCGTTTGAAATACGAAGTAGTAATTAAATTTTTAATTGATAAAAAATTAATAGTAACGACGGAAAACAATAATAAACGTACGATACGCGATTTGATTGAAAATTCAAATCGTGTAATCAAAGTTTTTAATAATGAAAAATCGAGATTTTATATTTATAAAAATCGTATAATTTTATTTTAATTTAAAAAGAGACTTTTTTGTAACGTCAAAACTTAGTACTATTTTTTTGCTTTTATTTATTTTATACTCTTCTATAGATACACTCGATTAATTCGAATTCGAATATTATAAAATTGTATTTGAAATTATAAGTAATACAAAATAATATTAAAACAAAATCCCATATCAACAAATCTAATTATTCTTATTATTATCTTACGAACCTATCGAAAACGAAAGTAAAAATAATAAAAAACGTAAATACATAACTCAAATACAAAATAACTATAAATAAAATCGCATATTATCAAAAGAATCTATTTTATCGACGTTAACTTCAAATTCTTTATTTGAATCAATAACGATTTCTAAATAAAAATAAAATACTATCGCTTTCTTATAAAACACTAAAATATACACTATTCAAACGACGTTTTTAATTTGAAATAAAAATTCGTCAACGTAAAAACTTCGATTAAACTACTTCTACAAAAAAAATACTTATTTAACGATCGTTAAAAATATACTTTACAAAATCGTTAAACGTTTTATTATTGTAATCTACTTTTTTTTTAATCGTAATTATCTTTTCGAAAAAAGTATTTTAAATCTTTTTTTTTGTATTAATATTCAAAAAACTATATCGAAACGCAAAGTGAATTTTGCTTTAAATCGTATAATCAAAATCCGTAATTCGATTAATAATTAAAAATATGATTTTTTAATAATATTCCAATTTGCATAAAAACACGAAAATTAAAAAATTGTAAATATAATCTTAGTCGCGTTTACGCAAAAACACGTCGACTTTATCGAAAAAAAATAAAGTATTTTAATAATCAATAAATTCAAAAATTAAAGAAAATTATTTATTAAACTTTATTATATTATTACTCAAATCTCTAGTAAAAATCTGTAAAAATCAATACAAAAAATTGTATCGTTAAAAAATACTATTTACCGTATAAAACGATCTTTAAAAATTCTTTAATAATATTTCAATAATTAGTATTTTATTAATTTCAAATAGTTTATTAATACGTATATTAATAAACGTAAAAAATACGATTAAAATTAAATATTATACTAAAAAAATATAATTAAATTACGATTTTTTCTTTTGACAAAATTATCAAATAAATAATCTAAAATTTACTATAAATAAAATATTACAAAAATCAAAATAAAACTTTTTCATTTATTTTTTATCACAAAATAATT
Organism: Acephala macrosclerotiorum; assembly: GCA_014904845.1. Classification (NCBI taxonomy): domain Eukaryota; kingdom Fungi; phylum Ascomycota; class Leotiomycetes; order Helotiales; family Mollisiaceae; genus Acephala; species Acephala macrosclerotiorum. The sequence continues at coordinate 13,177 of MU119663.1, read as the reverse complement.
TCAAAATAAATAATTTTAATTAATTTCAATAATATTATCAATTGCGAATTTTATTATATTCGATTCAATTAATTTTATACATTTTTTACCACGAAACAAAATTTTTATATTACAATTTATTATTCAAACTAAAACCAAAAATCGTTAAACTACAAATAATTAAATTGTTTTTATTTTGTAAATCAATTTCTACACTTTTAATTTTAATTTAATCGATCTCCAAAAACGAAAACAAACGATTCTCGAAAAAATCAAAAATATTAATAATATTAAAATTATTTAAACAATTATTAATAGTTTTAATAATAATTAATTTAACGTAATTAAAATTAATCTTTCGAAATTAAATCATATCAATCATAATTCGACTCAAAATCGAAATCGCATTCGATTCTCTTTTTTTACTTGAAATACTATATTATTATATTAAATATATCGAACGTTTTTCAAAGAATCGAATTTTTTATTGTATTTAATCAATTTCGTTCTAATCAAGTCTACATTTTCATAGTATCGCAATCAAAAAATATTAAAAAAATTAATAAATTTTAATTTACGAAATTTCAAAATTTTAATTTAAATAAAAATTTCATTAAATACTTTCTCGTCGAAATCCACGTAACGATTCCCGATATAGAAATACTCTACGCTATCAAACGTAATTCTTTTTTCGTCAAAATTATATTTAATATACTTTAATTTCTTTGTTCCAAAACAAATAATATAAACAAATATATTTAATTTGAAAAAAATTCAAAATAAATCGTACGAGATTTTACTACTTATAAAAAAAAGTAATAAACGAATTCTAATATTCGTATAAATTGTTTTAATATATTGAATAATAAAATCGAAATATTTTGTATATATCGAATCAAAAAAATCGATATTATTTTAATGCGATTTAAATTTAAAAAAATAATAATATAAAAATTTTTATTCGATTTAAATTTAAATTAATAATTAATTTTATATAATTAAAAAAAAAACTTATAAAAAGTTTATTTTTCTTTATATTAATTCTATAAACGCTTTTTAAAATTATTCTTAAAACATTTCGTAATAATTTCGATTTAATATCAATATAAACAATAATAATTAAAATTTTTTTATTTAAAATATTTTCGTAAATATATCGAGTTTATTTAAAATTTGTTTAAAATGAAAATATTAATTAATTCGAATACAAATAACAAATACGTATTAATTGAATTTTTTATTTTTTTTTATTTTAAGCGATTTTTCAATTGTATATTTGTACGTTTTTTTATTTCAATTATATAATAAAATTTTATTAATATATTTGAATTTGTATAAAATTAAAAATATATATTTTATTGACAATTTTGAATTTTAATTTTAAAACTCGAATTAACAATTCCTCGAATTTAATTTTTTTTATTACAATAAACGAAAAAAAAAAAAGTTTTTTTTTAGTACTAAGAAACTTGAAAATGTTCAAAAACTATTAAACGAATTATACGAATTTAACTCGTGATAAAAATTAATTCGTTGAAAAAATACAATAAAAAATTGATATAAAAATAACAAAAATAATTTTTATTTCGATAAATGTATTTTCTATTTTTTTAATTTAATTATCGTTTAATGTATTGATTGATAACAAAATTAAACTTTTAAATAGTATATTAAATAATAGAAAGAATAATAAAAAACGATATTGAATTATTTTTAATAAGTTTATTATTAAAAAAAAATTAATATGTAATTTTAACGTGCGTAATAAACAAAATATATAAAGTGAAAATGTTTAAAAAAATGTTTAAAAAATTGAATATTAGAAAATATAAAAAATAATAATTAAAACTTTAAAAAGAATTTATATTTTTATATATTTATTGATTTTCGTATTATTATTTGCAATTAAAATCTATTTTTACGCGATTAACGCGAAATAATCAATTAAAAAAATTGATTTTATTGTTTTTTAAATAAATTTGCAATTTACAATTATAATATAATATATTAATTCTTTAAACAATTAAATTAATTTCATCGATTGATTATAAAATAATGTAAAAAAAGCAAAATATTAATATAAAATATTAATAGCGTTTGAATCTAAATATTGTTAAAAATTCTTTAAAAATAAAATATTTTTATATAGTATTCTTTCTATTTTTAATATTTAAAAAACATTAAAATTCGTATACAAAATTCTTATTTTCAAAGCAATTAAAAATACGCGATTAAAATACAATATACTAATTTTTAAACAATTATAAATAAATTATACGAACAATATAAAAAGAAATAATACTTTGAATTATTGTATTAATAATATACAAATTATATAATTTCAATTGAAAATTAATAAAATATCGCGATATTCAATTTTTCAAAATTATAAATAATAATATTACTTTTATTAAAAAGTATTAAATTAATATATATAACGAGAAAATTCGATATAAAAATTGTTATTAATAAACCGCACTTTATATCATATTTAATCGATTGTAATCGAATATACGAATTGTTTTAATTAATACTCAAAAAAAACAATTAATATAAAACGTTTAAAATAATAAAAAATTTTAATTAAAATTTCGATTTTTTAAATATTTATCGTTATTTTTTTTTTAATAAAATTATTTTATATAAATATATATATACGTTTTAAATACTCGAAAATTTATAACAAATTTTTTATTAATTCTTTTATTAATATTTGTATAAAATGTTTTATATTAATTTTTTTTTATAATCGATTTTCTATTAATTTTTTTATTAATATTTTAATAATTCGTTTATTTTTTATTAAACGCTTTATTAAATTTATTATCGAATTTATTATTAAACATTTTATTGAATATTTTATTAAATTTTACTTTGTATTTTTAAATTTTATAAAAATAAAAAATTAATAATTTTTTTCGTATTATAAATTTTTTCAAATTAAAAAAACTTGGAATAAATTTATTAATACTAATAAAAATTTGAAATTCTAAAAAAATTTGAATAACGTTTAAATCGAGCGCATTATCGAAATAATCGAAATTCTAAAAATCGTATAAACTTTTTCCAAACGTAAAAAATACAAACGATTTTTTTACGATATTTTTCGAGTATTAAATTTCTATGAAATTTTATTGTATATTACGATTTTTAAATAAATCAAAATAATAAATATAAAAAATTGTAATCGTATTAATTTTATTATTTAAATTGAAATTAATAAAAATTATACGAATATTAATTATTTTATTTTTTAATCGTTTATTATTAATTATAAAATATTTATTTTTATAAATAATATATTTTTTTTCTTTTTACTATATCGATCAAATTAATTCGTAATAAATATACTAATAAATATATAATCGTTTTTACAAAATATTATTTAACGATTTAAAAAAACGAAATTTTAAAATCGTTTTCAAATATTAAATATAATACAATCGATAAATTTTTAAACGTTATTAATTTTTGATTCGAATTAAAATTTCTATTAAAATTTATTAATAGTATTTATTTAAACGTTTCAAACGATAAACAATATATAAATTAAAATTATTCAAATACGAAAAGTTTTTTAATAACGAGTAATATTAATTCTAAACAAAATACCAATTATTAAACGATTATTTATCGAATAATCATTTGATTTTACATACTATAATACAACGATCTCGAAAACGAAAACGCGTATTAATATACAATGTATATTCTAAGTATATAATCAGTACAATTAATAATTTTGAACTCGAGCGTTTTAAGACTTTTATACGTAATCGTATATCATTTAACTATTTCTATTTTCTTTTTTTTTAATCAAATTAATTAAAATTCTTAGAAATTCGTTTAAAGAATACTAAAAACGTTCGACGAAATTTTATAATATTTTCAATTATTTCGACCAATTGTACGAATACAAACGAAATACAAAACGATTTTTTAATTACTTTCGAAATATTTTTAAATAATTCGAATTTTATTTTATTTTAATAATATTTAATATTTGAAAAAATTTTATTATAAGAAATAACGAATATTTTTAATGAATATATGTATAATGCAATTAAAAAAAACAAAATTTTAAATAATAAAATAATTTTTTAAAAAATTATTATAATAATAAATTTTTTTTTTTGAAAATTAATCGATTATTTTATAAATTTAAATATTTATTAAAATAAAATAAAATATTTTACGATAATTTTATTCAAAATACGAATAAAATCAATAAAATAAATTCAATATATTAATTTAAAAAAAAAAATTAAATTAATATTCAACTTTGAAATTACTTTAAAAAACGTTTTAAATAAAATTATTATTAATATATTTAATTTTAAAATACACGGAATAATTACTACGTATTATATATACGAAAAAAAATTAAAAAAAAAAAAATCGTATAACGAAATACGTATTAATAATAATTATAAGTAATTTTAATAATATAATTATTATTAATTTATTTTTTAATTTGAAAAAAAATATTCAAATAAAAAACAAATTATATATTTAAAATACAATTTATATTTTTATTATATATAATATTACGTTTTTTTTATTTTTTTTTTAAAATAATATAATTCAATATTTAATAATACGTTTTTTTATTTAAAAAATATATTAAATACTTTTTTTTATTTCTTTTTTTTATTATTTTTTTTATAAATAATAATATTACATTTTTTTTAATATATTTATTAATTTTTTTTTTCAATTTATTTAATATTATTTTTAAAAACTTTTTTAAAATTTATTATTAAATCGAGTTTTTTAAAATTAAAAATTTAATAATATATTAAATAAATTATAATTATAAATAAAACGATTTATTATTAAAATATTATTTTATTTTCATAGAAATATAATTATAATAAAAATTAATAATTTAATAAATTCATTTTATTTTTATATATTATATACGTAAAAATTTTATCGTAATATTAAAAAAATTTCAAATTCGTTGATTAGATTTTTTTAAAAATAATATATTCGAAAAATGGAAATGTTATATTTTTCGTTTTAAACGTTTGTAAATTCGAATTAATTAAACTAAAAATCGTTTGTATTTTGTAGTAAATAAATTAAAAGTTTTGAGATTCGTTAAAATTGATATATACGTAGATTTGTATATATTAATATAGTGGAACTATATACTCTCTTTTCAAAAATCCTTGTAAATAGCTAATTTCGAGAGCAGTACTGATCACGTGTTTTCTAGTATATAAAGAGCTTTCGCTTACTATAGACTAATCAATAATTCTTTCTATTTCTATTTTAATTGATTGATTGATTGATTTACGAATTACGAATTACTTCGAATAAATCTAGTTTACTAATTAAAACGAATTGATTTACGATTGAATTTTTTTGTTTTGTATTTTATTGTTTTTCTATATTAGTAAAACGACGCCAAGAAATAAATTGTTTTAATAGACTTCGCTAAAAACTGTTTATATGCGATTTATATATTTTGTTTTTTATTACTATTAAAAGAAAATTTAAACTATTAAAAATCAAAGACTAAAAATCAATTAACGAAAATTTTTTGTTTTGATTATATTATTCGAAATTAAATAATTTGATTACGAGATTATAAAATTATAGAAAAATATTGATTTATAAAAATTACGTATTGAATTACTTGAAATAATTAGTATTAAAACGAATATAAAAAAGAAAAAAAGAAATTCGCGACGATTATTTACAGTAATTGATTTTATTTTCAGCGGAAATTGAAATATAAAAAAAGAAATTTTAGTGTAAAAAAAAAAAAAAATTGTAACGTTGAAAAATAAAATTGTTTTATTATTTTATATTTTAATTTTAATTCTTTTAAAAATTGCAATTCGCGAATCGCTTGTAATCGTTTTTAAATTGAAATAATAAAATTAAAATAAGTCTCGAATTTCAAAAAACAATACGAAAAAAATTGAAATAAAAAACTTTAATCGAAAAAAATCGATTAAAAAAGTATTTATTTAAAAAATATATTTTATTAAAACGAACAAACGAATAAAATTTCAAGTAAAAATTAAAATAAAAAAAATCTCACGAAAAAATAATATAAATAGAAACTAATTCTTAAAACGAATTTCATTTGAAAATAATAATTCGAAAATTCGCATTTTTAAATTATTAAATTAATTCTCAGTTCAAAAACTAAAATTAATAAATTATTCGCATTAAAATTTATTTTTTTCAATAGAAAATATTTTTATTCTAATTATATTATCGATTTTTTCTAGAAAAATTTTTATAAACAATAAAAATAATTTCTTAAAAATATAAAATTTCGAGAAATACGTACTTATATTAAAACTATAAATATTTTTTTTTAGAGTTTTTAAAGTATTTTAATTCAAAAAAAACAATATTACGACTTTTTTGAAATAATACGACGATATATATAAAAACTATAAAATTACTTTAAAAATTAAAAAAATACAATTTTTACAATATATTAATTCGATTTACAAAAAGCAAATTCGATTTATATTAGAGTATAATATTGAAAATTACTTAGAAAAAGAATTTTACGACGTTTTAAAAAAAGAATTTTATGAATACGATTAAAAATACTATTGAATAAATATAAAGTTTTTATATAAAATTATCGATCAATTTACGAGAAGTTTTTTAATAATAAAAACGTACGTAAATTTGTTCGATTGAATATTTAAAAAATTGATTAAATAAAATAAATTAAATAAATAATATTAAAAACGCGAATTTATAAAAAAAATTTTCAATATATATTAAAAAACGAATTTTCAAAAAAATCAATTATAAATCGATAAAAATATTTATTTACAATTACGATAAAATATACGAGAAAGCGATTATCGTATATAAATATAAAAAAAAGAAATAATAATACAATAAAACTAATGATTTAAAATACTCGAAAATTCGATAAAAATATTTGAATATTGTAATATAAAAAATAATTTTAAATGTAATCAATAATTTGCTATTTTTTATTTTATTTGAATTATTTATAGAAAAAATTCAATAAAAAATATATATAATTATTGAAAAAACTTATATCGAATTTCAATTTTCGATTTTATGTACTATTTAAATTTAAAGAATTCGACAAATATTCGTATTAAAACTTTTAATTCAAATAAACGATTTTATTAAAAAACTAAAAAAACTTTTTTTTTTTTTCGTATTATTTAACGATTTGAAAATCGCTTTAAATACTAATACTATAAAAATATTTCAAAAATTGAATAATATTATAATCTCTATAAATTAAAATTAGAATTAGTTTGTTTTTTCACGAGAATATAAACGAGAAAAAAATTTTAATTGTAAACGAAAAAAATACAATAATATAAAAAAAAGCGAATATAGAGTTTTATATAGTTTAACGTCGATTAAATTTTTACAAAGTATATTATCGATCGTTCAAAAGAATACAATAGAAATCAACGTTGTATATAACGATCAATAAAGTGAGTAATACTATTTCGAGTATTTCGAGCGAATAAAAAACAAAAAAATCGATTTTTTCATTGATTATTTTTTCGTAAATCGTTGTTTATTTATAAATGAATTAATTAATTATAAATATTACTATTAGAAAAACAATTAATAATATTATAATTCTTAGAATTATAATCGATTTTCGTGATCGTTTATATTTAAAAACAATCAATATTAGTATAATCAAATTATAAAACAAATAATTAAAAGATTTTTTGATTACGATCTCAATAAACGCTTTAGAAATATATAAAAAATTTAAGAATTTGTTCAATTTACTATTTAAAAAAAAAGTAAAACTAATATTAATAAAAAATTTTTAAAAAAATCGAATTTATCGTTATATATTTTCAATAATAATAATATTAACGTTTAAAGTTTTAATAGAGCGATTATTAATAAATTCTACGAAAAATTACTAATAAATACAATAACGATAAATACAATAACGACAAATAAATCGAGAAACAAAATTTAAAACGCACAAGAAAACTTTCGACGAAAAACAAAAATAGAAAAAAAATACTTAAAAATCAAATCGTAATAACAAATTTTACAAAGTACTCAAAACGAAAAACGAGAAAAAATAAACGTAAATTAATTGAAAAATAAAACTTTAAAACAATAATTCAACGCTAAAAATAATAATTTTATTAATAAAATTTTATTGTAAAAATTTTTTAAAAATACAACGTTATTTTTAAAAATTTAAAAAAGAATAAAAATAATTATTAATACTTTAAAAATATCGAATTTTATTATAATAATTATTAATTAATAGCGAAAAAACAATATTTATTATTTGATTTTAATAAATATTAAAACTGTTGTAATAAGAGAAATATTAAGAATTATTGATTCTATAAAACAATTTTTTTAAAGTTTTTATAGAATGTTTAAAAAAATAAATCAATTTATTTTTATTATTAAAAACTTTGTAATATTTGAAATTAATCTCGTAAAAATCGATTTCTCGTTACTAATTAAAAAAAAACATATTATCGTTATTTTTAAATTATATTTTAATTTGTTTGAATCAATTGATTCGAATAAAAAATACGAAATATTAAATATTAAAACGAAGTATTGTATTGTTTTTACGTACATAATTCGAGATTTCAATAGTACTATTGCAAACGTCGAAAATTTTCAATTGTTTATTATTATTAGATAAAATTTCGAATTTGTCGAAATAACGATTATAAAAATAGAAATTAAATATAGAATCGAATATAAAATTTTTTTTTTCTTTGTAAATAATACAAAAATTTTTTTTTTAAAACAATTATTCGTTATTATAATAAAAATGCAAATTAAATATAAAAATAATAATTCGTAAAATAGCGTATTTTGAGATTTCAAAAATCTCAATTTTATTTATATAATTATAATTATTTCTCTTTTAAAAATTTATTTATATTAAATTACTAGAAATCGCTATATTCGTATGTATTCTCGAGTCGAAAAAATATTGAAAAAAGAATACAACGCGAGAAATTAAATACTAATATTATTAGAAAATAATATAATATTAAAATTCGCGAATAATTTTTACATTTTAATAAATTTCTTTTTATTTTTGATTTTTTATTAAATATTTTTAATATTATTTTATATAAAACAAATACGATTAAAATAAATACTATTAATTTAAAAAAAAATATAAATAAAACAATATAAAAAACGAGATTATTTTTTTCGATTTTTTATAAAACTTTTTTTTTTTTAATAAAAAAAAATAAACAAAATTTTGAATAAAAAAGTTTTTAATAAGAAAACGAAAAAGTATTTTTTTGTAATAGTATTATTGTTTTTAAATGTAAATATTAAAAAAAAATATTTAAAAAACGATATAAAGCGCTAATTATTTTATTTTATTGAAAAAAAACGAAATCAAAAAATTTTCGAGTATAAAAACGAAAAAAAAACTCGAATAAAAAAAATAATTTTATCGCTAAATAATTTCAATTTAAAACTATTCAATATAGACGTTAATACGATATATAAACTCAAGTCTAAAAAAGTACAATTTATCGATTTAATCGACGAAATTAAAAATTTTTTTAAAAAACGAAAAAATTAATTCGAACGATTTAAAGCGCGAAAAACATTTTAAAAGTACACTAAAAAATATATAAAATATTTATTATTGTAAATTGTTTCGATATTAAAAAAATTACGATTTATTTTTAAACGATTAATATTTCTATTTATTGAGAATTAATTATAGAAATTTAAAAAAAAAATATTCAATAAAATAATATTTAATTATAAGAAAATAATAGTATTTAATTAAAAAAAAATCTTTAAAATCTATAAAAATATCAATTCGTTTGTTTGTATTAAAATAATTTAATATACGATATAATAAATTTTTTTTTTTTATTATTTTAAGACTTTGTTTTTAATTATAGTAAAAATGTTTTAAAAATAATTCGATCGCGAAATACTCGAAAAAAATAATAATTTTTATTAGAATTTATAATTTTTAATCGCGAAAAAAACTATTGAAATTTATTGATTGATTAATACGATTATAAAAATAAATTCGATTACTTTAAAAAACGTTAATATATTTTTTTCTATAAATAAATTTTCTAAAAAATTTATTGAATATTTTTACGTTTTTTTAATAGATTTTTTTTTAAATACGATCAATTTACATTAAACGTTCAAAATAAAAATATAATTATTTTTATAACTTTATTAAAATTTCTACGAATAATAATATCGCTTTAAAAAGCAATTAATTCTATAATTTAATTCGTTCGAATTATTATAACAATTTTAAAAAACGAGTTTTTTAGAATTGCGATATTATTTTTAAATAATATAAAAATCAAAAAACTTTATACGAATTACAATAATGAATTAATACTTTTAATTCGTTTTTAAATACAATTTATTAATTCGTTTTTAAATACATTTAAAATTTGAATAAAATACTAAATCGAATTAAGAAAATTCAAGTTTATATAAAGTTCAAATTATAATTTTATTAAAATAAAATAATTATTATTCATTTTATTTGCAATTCTAAAAAACGTTTTTTTAAAAATATAAAAATTATTAAAATTTTAAAATAAATTAAATATAATAATATTTTTAAAATTAAAACTTTTATTAGAATTTGTATTTATTACAAAATATAAATTTAATATTTTAATATTATTATCGAATCGTTATATCGATTAATTAAAAAAAACGAATTTTTCGAATAAAGAAAAAAGTAAAAAATCGTTATAATATTTTTACAAAATAAATTTACGACGATTTTAATATTTTACAAAATTTATTACAATTCTATTAATAAATAGAAAATAATTATTTTAAATATCGATATTAATTAATAAAAGTATAAAAAAATATTCGATTAATATAACGACAAAAAACGAAAACAAATAATTCGATATAAATTAAAATTTTAAAATATTATTAAACGAAATTATAATACGATAAAAAAAGAATATTAAAAAATTTTAAAGTATTTTTGCAAATTACAATTTTGATTATATAGTATTTATTTTATTCTTAAAGCGAACGTTAATACGTTCGTCGTTTAATTAAATCGAATAATAATAAATTTTTTTGATATTTTAATTATTTATTAGTTCGTTTAAATACGATTATTCGATTTTAAAATCAAATATATTAAAAAAAGTATTTATATTATTACAAACGAATTATTTAGAAAACTGCGAATAGAAAACGATAACTCAAAAAAAAAAACAAATATTAATAAATTTATTACAATCGAGTTTAATTATATTAAAATAATTTTAATCTCGATTAAAAAACGCAAAATTAATCGAAAAATTGAAAATAGATCGTTTGTAATTAAAAGTAAATACGTAAAACGAAAATATTTATTTGAATTATTAAATTAAATTTAAAAAAATTCTTTTAAACTCGATGTTTTTAATTTTCAATTTTCGATATTGATCGCATTTTTTGTATACATTATATTAATCGCTCTTTTTAAGATCAATAAACTACTAGATAATAATAATAACAATAATATTATTTTTTCTTTTGATAATAATTATTTAAATTATTTTTAAAATATTATTTAATATTTGATAATTTTAAAACGATTAAAATAGTTTTCAAAAATAAAATTCCGCAAATTAATTCGAAAATTCGTCGATTATAACGTTCGAAATAAAATACTATAAAAAAATATTATTAAATTCTATTTATTTCGATTTATTTTAAACGATTTAAAACAACGTATAATAATCATAATTAAATTATATAATAAATTCGAATATATTAAAAAAGAGAATATTTATTATCGAGTAATTAATCGATACTACTAAAAAAAATACTATAAAAACGTTCGAGATTTTGTAGTAAATTGTAGCGATTATTAATATAAAAACAAAAAAAAAACACGAGAAAATTCTATATTTTTAAAGAATAATTTCGTTATTTTATTACATTAAAATAAATATAATTAAATTTTTGCAATATAAAATATTCAATAGTTTAATTATAGTACGAAATAACTTTTTTGATTGAATTAAAATTAAATTAATAAAAAATTCGATTTTTAAAAAAATTATTAAATTTATTTACAATAATATTATTTATAAATATAACGTTTTTAATTATATAAAATTAAACGAAAAATTTGAATTCAAAGAAATTATTATTAAAAAATTAAATAAACTCGATATTAAACGAATTATTATTTTCGTATATAATTTGAAAATAAATGAAATAATTAAACGAAAATATTAATTTATTATTATTGTATTAATTATTTTGACGAAAAAAAACAAAAAAAACTAATTAAAATATTTATTAATTGTTTTTTTTGCGAATCGAATAATTATTTATAAATCAATTAAATATACGCTATTTTATATAGTTTATAATAAAGAAATTGTTTTATTTGTTGAAATTCGATTTTTTATTTAAAGAACTCTCGATTGAAACGAAATGTATAATCGAGTAAAGTTTTTTGAGTTGAGAATCAAATAAATTGAAATGCGAAACGAGAATATAAAAAAATCGAAATTGAAAAAAAAGTGCAATTGCAAATAAAATCAAATATATTTCGACGTTTATTACTAAATACGAAAAAAATTAATTTGAAAAAAAAATTTCATTTTAATATATAATATTAAATTCATTAATTAAAATATGTTTAAAAATATTAAATTACTATATAAATAATTAAATTTATATCGAGTTTATTAAATAAATCAATTAAAAAAAGAATTATTTACTCGAAAAAATAAATAGAATAATAATTCGAAAATTATATATTAAAAATCGTTTAAAGAAATTTATTAAAAAAAATGAATATTAAAATTTTTTAAATAATAATAAAAACGAGAATATTATTAAATTCGTTGATTTCAATAATAATAAAAATGTAAATACAAAAAAAAAAGCGATTAAAAAATTTTATAATAAATAAAATATTCAAAAAATTAAAAAAAAAATTAAAATTGTAATTCGTGTTTTTAAATTTAATAAGATCGAAAAAAACAAATATATACGATTTTCTAAAAATTAAATAAATAAAAAAAATTTATTAAATTTTAAAATAATAACGATTTTTTAATTAAAAAAAAATTATTTTTTTCTTTTTTTATTTATAGTAATTTTACTTTTTTATCGATTTTTTTTAAAATACTTTTATTTATTTTAATAGATTTTATTTACGTTTTGAAAGTTTTATTTTTTTTTTATT
>MU119662.1:0-31290 GCA_014904845.1 Acephala macrosclerotiorum | reverse complement strand
TTTAAATTTTAATAATAATATTCGATTATATTAATTGAAAATATTTTTACAAATATTATTATAATAATTATATATTTTTTTTTTTACGTATAATACGAAATACTAAAAATAATTACAAATAAATTTTAATTCAAATTAAAAAAAATATTAAAAATTCGAACGAATTAAATAAATTAAATAAAAAAAGCGAAATAAATAAAAAATATATAAAATTAATAAAATATTATATTTTATATTTTTTTAATTATATTTTTTATAAAAAAAAAAAAATTTTAATTCGAGTAATCGCAATTTTAATATTGTTTTATTTAACGAAATTTTAATTAATAATTTTATTATTTTGAAAATACTATTTAAAACCTATTTAATATTTTTATTAATATTTTTAATAAAATTTATAATTTAATATTAATTACAAATAATAATAATAAATTTTTTTTTAACGTCGATTTCTAAGAAAATTACGTTTTTTTTTTTTAAATATTAAAATAATTATTCGTAATTTTTAATTATTTATTAAACGAGTTTTTTTATTTTTAAATTCTTTTTTTTTTCTTGTAAAATCTTTTATTATTAACAAAAAAACAAATTTAATTAATCGTAAATCGATTTAAAATTTATTTTTAAACAATCAAAAAAAATTTATTAACGTTTTTATTTCGTATTTACAATTGTTAAAAGATATAAAATGAGTATTTTTTATTAATAATATATGAGAAAAGCGAAGTTTTTTTATATACAAAAAAAGTAAAAAAAGTTTTATTTTGACATTTTTATATGATTGAATATTTTTATATATTTTAAACGAGTAAATATAAATTTTTTTATATATTATATACAATATTTAATTATATTTTCAATAAATTATAATTAAAATTATATAAAAAATAGTAAATAGTAAATAAAAAAAGTAATAAAAATTAATATTAAAATATTAATAATAAAAATTAAGATTTCAAACAAAATTTTTATTTTAATTTAAAGTATTTTATATAATAATTATTCGAATAATATAAATAAAATCGATATTATAATTGAATATATTCGAATTAAAATCGAATTAATTTATAAATAATTAATTAATAATAAATTATTTTTTGATTATAAAAATTATTTGATTTTTATAATTATTTGAAATTTTTAAAACGATTTTTTTAATAGTATTTTTATTAATTTATTTGCAATTTATTATAACGTATAAATATATTTTTTATTTTTTTTATTTTTTTTATAATTTTTTTATAAACAAAATAATATTAAATATTAATATATTTGATTTAAACGTAAAATTGAGAATTTTTTACAAATATAATAATATTTTAATTGTTTTTATAAATAATAATAGTATTTGTATTTAAATTATTAAGATTAATTTATTTAAAAAAAAAAATTTAAATCGTTTTTTTGATTATATTTATTTATTCGATATATTCGATTTTATAAAATGAGAATAAAATTGTAAATTGACGTTTTGCGAATTAATTAATAATTATTGATTTTATATTAAATACGTAATCGAATATCGATTATTTAATATTACGATTATTAATTTAATTAAAATTAATATAATTTTCAAGTAATTAAATCGATTTTTAGAAAATTAAATTTATATTAAATGTATTTTAAATGTATTAAAAAAAAAATATTGTTTTTATATATGTTTTAATCGAGTTTGAAATAAATTGATTAACGATTAAAATAATATAAATAAAATTAAATCGCGTATCGAGTATAATATATATAAAAAAATCGATAATAAATTAATATATTTATTGAGAAAAAAATAATATTTAATAATTTTTTTCGATTAAAATTAAATAAATTATTAATTTTATTAAAGTATTAATCGTAAAATAAATCGATATATTATTATTTTTAAGAATTTTTTGAAAATAAGCGATTTATAAAAAACGAAAAAAACGATAAAAATAATTTTAAATAATTTTTATATTTAAATAAAAATAATATAAATCGAAATTAAATATATAAAAATAAAAATTGAAAGATTTTTTAATAGTATTAATATTTTTTCGTGAATTATTAGTAATAAAGAAATTATTAATATAAATAGTAATAATAATATTTTTTTAATAAAAAAATTATATTATATATAAAATAATTATTTAAAATTATATAAAGTTTTATTTAATTTAATAGTTTTTAAAATATTATATTTAATAAATAAATTGATATAAATTTTAATATTAATTTTTTTTATAAAAAAAAATGTTTTTATATTTATTTAATTAATTTTTTAATTATAAATAATAATAAAAATAAAAATGTTTTTATAGTTTATTAATTTTATTATTAAAATAAATTTTTTTTTTCGTTATTTAAAATTATAAATTATTTATTGTATTTTATATTATAATTTTTTTTTCGTAGTATTATATTTAATTTAAAATATTTATTTTTTAATAAATAATTTATAATTATTTGAATATTTTATTTTTGTTTATATTTTTGTTTTTATCAAAAATATATATATATTTTTTTTATATTATTATTTTTTATTGTTTTTATTGCGAATAATTTATAATTTGTTCGAATATTCGAAATTTAAAATATTTATTTGAATTTCTATAATCGAGAGAAAAAAAAGTATTTATTGTAAAATGTGAAATAAAACGAAAAAAGAAAAAAATTGTATATATTGATAATAGATTTGATATAAAAAAGAAAAATCGAATTAAAAAAATCGAAAAATTATTAAAAATATAAATAATTACAAAAAATAATAAAATAATTTGATTTGATATTGAAATTTGATTTATATTTAATAAACGAAATAAATATAATTTTTTGAAAATAAAAATATTGTAAATATTTTTATTGTTTTTTGAATTCGTTTTTTGTATTGAATAATATACAATATTTGTTTTTATTTATTTTTTTGATTAAATTAAATAAATTTAATCGTTGAAAATAAAAAAAATTTAATAAATTAATAAAATTAAAAAAGTTTAATTATTGAAAATAGAAAAAAAAAATTGAATAAATTAATTTTATTATTAATATTTGAATTAAATTTCGATTTTTAAATGTAATTTTTTTTTATTATTTAAAAAAATAGAAATTTTTTTAATAAAAAATTGTTTAATTAAAAAACGTTTTAATCGAATTTAATTAAAAAAAATTTAGATTAAAAATTTGATTAATAATTTGTATAAAAACGATAAAACGATTTAATAATTACAAATTGAAAATATAATCGAAAAATAGAAAATTGTTGATTTTGTATTATTAAATAAACTATTAATATTTTTAAAAAAATAAAAATTTATTATAAAATAAAAAAATAAATTAATGCGTGTAAATTCGATTTTAAACAATTAAAAATAAATAATAATAAAATAATTAATTTTGTATAATCGATAAATTAGTTTTTAATTATTAATTGTTTTTTTTACGATTTAAATAAAATAAAAATATTGAGATTAATAAATAAAATAAAGTAATAAATTTTAATACGAATTTCGATATCGAAATAAAAATTAATAATTTGATTGAATTTATAAAATAATTTATAAATTATTGAAATTTGTATTTGTATTTATTTTTTAAAATAAATTTATTTCAAAAAATTTATTTAATTTTTTTAATTAAAATTATTTGAATAATACGATTATTTGATTTTAAGATTTTATATAAAGTATTTTTTTTATATTTAATTAAAAAATTTTAATTGATTTTATTTCGATTTTTTTTAATTTTTATTAAAATCGTAATAATAAATAATAAAATTAAAAATTTTAATATAATTGTAATTAAATTTTTTATTATATTATATTTCAAATAATAATATATTAATTATAAAATAATATAATTAAAAATAAAAATAATACGTATATTTAATTATTTTTAATTAAAAATTGAAATTAAAATCAATTTTTTTTTAAATAATTTGATTAAATTATTTAAATAAATTATTTATTTTTAATAAATATAATTCGATAAATTTTGAATTAATTTTATTTTATTTGAGAATTTTATAAAGTTTATTAATAACGTATTTTTATTATTATTATTTTATAATTATTTGATTATTTAATTTTTATTTTAATATTTAAAATAATTTTTAAAATAATTATATTAAAATAAAATATTTTTATTAAATATTTTTTTGATTTAATAAAATAATTATATAATTTTCGTTTATTTTTTTGTATAATACATATATTGCAAATATATAATTTATTTTTAAATTTTATTATAAAATTGATTGAAAATTTATCGAATTATTAAATATTAAAATAATTTATATAATTATATTAAATAAATTTATTTTAAATAATCGTATAAATTTCCAATAATTTAAACGAATAAAAATTTTATTTAATTAAAATTTTAATTATTAGAATAATAATTATTATAAAACGATATAAAAAAAATTATTTGATTTAATTAAAAAATTAAAGATTATTTCGTGTAATAATATTAATTTTGTATTTATTAATTATTTATAAAATTGAATTTTCATAGAATTATAAATAAAAAAATTTGTTTTTAAAAAATTAAAAAATCGAAATAAAATTATATAATTCTATAAACGAATATTATTTAATATTAATAAAAATAAATATTATTAATTTATTATTTGAATTTAAAATTAAAATAAAAACGTTTTTAATTTTTTATATTTTCGTATAATTTGAAATTATTAAATCGAAAATTAATAAATTAAAATCGATTTATAGTAATATAATTAATGTAATTAATATTAATAATTTAATCGTTTTTAAGAGATTTAATAAAAACGAAAAAAAATTATATTAAGTAAAAAAAAAACGAAAAAAAAAAAAAAACGAGTATAAAAATCGATTTATTATTAATAATCAAAAACAAGAAATTGTAAATTATAATTGTAATTATATTAATAAATTCTATAAATAAAATAAAAAATAATATAAATTTAATCGAGAATTTTAATTTTTTTCAAAATAAATCTTTTATATCGTTCAATTTCTATTTATTATTTCTTTTTTTTTTCTAGTATTAAAATAAAAATATTTAATAAAATATTTAATTTTAATATAATATAATTTCTTATAATAATTACAAAAATTTCGAGCGTTTAATAAACGATTATTAACTATAAATCCGATTTTAATTTCAATAATAAATAAATTTTATTATTACTTTTTATTGAACGTTTTTTAAATTATTATATTTTATTTAATTACAAAATTTTCAAATATTTAAATAAAATTATAAATTTATTAAAATATTATAATAAAAATTTCGTATATAAATTTAAATTTTTAAAAAAATTATAAAATTAATTAAACGAATATAAAAATTATTATTTTATAAAATATTTTCAATTTATTATTAATTTAAAAAAATTAATTTAAAAAATTAATAATATTTTTATATTCGATTAAAATAAAAACGCAAAAACGTATAATAAAATCGATTAATTTTTTTATTTTAATAAATTATTTTAAATAAAAAATATTTAATATATAATAAATTCGATTAAAAATTTTTAATTTTTTTAATTATTATATTTATATCGATTTTTGATAATAAAATAATTTTAATATTATTATTATTTTTAAATTTAAATTTTGTAATTAAATGTAATTTAAATAATTATTATATAATATAATTAAAATCGTTTATAGTAAAAAATTCGTCGATTTTACGACAAAAATCGAATTAATTTTTTTAGTTTTTAAAAATTAAAATAAAATTAAAATAATTTTTTTTTGTAAATATTTTGATTTTTTTTAATTATTATTTAAAATCGAATATAATAATATAAATTGCGTATATTAATAAACGAGATTTTGATTTAAAAAATAAAATATAATATTAAAAGAATTTTTTTTAGGATTTGTTATAAATACGAAATAAAAATATTAATAAAAATTTTTCGATCGTTTGAAAATAAATTTTAAATTAATTTACGATTAATTGAGTTTATTTGTTTATTAATAGTAATAAATTTTACGAAAAAAAAAAAATTGAAAATAAGAGAATTCGATTAATAAATAATTGAAAATCGCGAATAATTATTTCAATATTTAAAAATAATTTATATATCGTAAAATTAAAAATATTTGTAAAATTTAAAAAAAAAACGTAATTCTTTTAAAAATCGACGTTTGTAAACGAAAAAATATTATTATTATTATTTGTAATTAATATTGAATTGTAAATTTTATTAAAAATATTAATAAAAATATTAAATATATTTTAAATAATATTTTTAAAATAATAAAATTATTAATTGAAATTTCATTAAATAAAACGATATTAAAATTGTAATTATTCGAATTAAAAAAGTTTTTTTTTTATAAAAAATACAATCGAAAAATATAATATATAATATTTTATTGATTTTATATTTTTTTTATTTATTTCGTTTTTTTTATTTAATTTATTTAATTTATTTAATTCGTTCGAATTTTCGATATTTTTTTTAATTTAAATTAAAATTTATTTACGATCGTTTTCGACGTTTCGTATTATATATAAAGAAAATATATTTAATTATTATAATAATATTTGTAAAAACATTTTTAATTAATATAATTAAATATTATTATTAAAATTTAAAAAGTTTTTTTAATTAATAAAAAAATATAGTAAAAAATAAATAAAAACGAGAAAAAATTTATTTAAAATTTGAATAATAATATTTTTTTATTAAAAAATATTTTAAAATAAAAATAAAAATAATTTAATTTGAAATTCGATTAAATTATTTGATCGATAAAAAGATTTTTTTTGTAAAATGAGATTAAAATAATTTGAATTAAAATGTGTTTACAATTTATTTTAATTTTAAAAAATTTATTAATATTGAATCTTTTTTTGATCTAAAGTTTAATAAACGTTTAAAAGCGTTTTAAATTTAAAAAAAAAAAAATTTTATTTGAAAAAAAAATAAATTTGTTCAAAAATTAAAAAAGTTTATATTTGCAAAATAAAAAAAGTATTTAAATTATTTTAAAAAATTAAAAATAACGTAAAATTTAAATATAAAATAAACAAAAAAAAATACAAATAAAATTATAGTAAAAATATATATATTTTAAATTATTTCGAGAGATAATTTTTGAGTATTTAAAATTATTTAAATTATCGAAATATTTTATATTTTTTTAGACTTTTCAAAAAAAGTAAAAATTCAAAGAATAATCGTTTTTTGTTTAAATTTGATTAATTATATTTATAATAAATAAATAAAATTTAATTAATTTAAATTTTATATGAAATTAATTAAAAAAAATTAATTGAAATAATCGAGAGTTCAAGAAAAAAAAAATAGAAATAAAAAGAAAAAAAATAAATAATAAATAAATAGAATTTTTGAATTATAAAAAATAAATAATTGAATAAATAATTTTTAAATAAATAAATAATCTCGTACGAAATTCGAGTTTATAATTTGTTAAAAAATATAAAATGAGTATTTCTTATTAATAATATATGAAAAAAATAAAGTTTTTTTATATATAGAAAAAGTAAAAAAAATCTTATTTTAATAATAATAAATATTAAAAAAAAAAAATTTAATATCGTATTTTTTTTCTCAAATCAAAATTTTGTTTATCGATATACGCGATTTATATCATTATATTCGATTTTAAATAATAATTAAAAAAATTAAAATATTTACAAAAAAAATTTTATTTAATTTTATTTTAATTTTTAAAAATCAAAAAAATTAATTCGATTTTTATTATAAAATCGATAAATTTTTTACTATAAATAGTTTTAATTATATTATATAATAATTATTTAAATTATATTTAATTACGAAATTTAAATTTAAAAACAATATAATTAATATAAAAATTTTTATTTATAAAACGAAATACAATAAATAGTTTTCGTTTAAAATAATATATAATAAGAAAATATTCGTTTAAAAAAAGTAATAATATTAAAATTATTTTATTATTAAAAATCAATATAAATACAATAATTAAAAAAAAGTAAAAACTTTTAATCGAATTTATTAAATATTAAATATTTTTCGTTTAAAACAATTTATTAAAATAAAAAAATTGATCGATTTTATTACGCGTTTTTACGTTTTTATTTTAATTAAATATAAAAATATTATTAATTTTTCGAATTAATTTTTTTAAATTAATAATAAATTAAAATTTTTTTATAAAATAATAATTTTTATATTCGTTTAATTAATTTTACGATTTTTTTAAAAAATTGAATTCGTATACGAAATTTTTATTATAATATTTTAATAATTTTATAATTTTATTTAAATATTTGAAAATTTTATAATCGAATAAAATATAGTAATTTAAAAAACGTTTAACGAGAAATAATAATAAAAATTATTTATTATTAAAATAAAAATTGTTTTTATAATTAATAATCGTTTATTAAACGTTTAAATTTTTTGTAATTATTATAAAAAATTATATTATATTAAAATTAAATATTTTATTAAATATTTTTATTTTAAAAAAAAATTTAATATTAAAAAAAAAAGAAAAATAATAAATAAAAATCGAATAATATTAAAAATTTATTTTCAAAAAATTAAAAATTTTAATCGAATTTCTATTATTTTTTATTTTATTTATAAAATTTATTAATATAATTATAATTATAGTTTACAATTTTGACTTTTTAATTATTAATAATAAATCGATTTTTATATTTGCTTTTTTTTGTTTTTTTTTATTCGATATAATTTTTTTTACTTTTATTAAATTTTTTAAAAATAATTAAATCGTTAATATTAATTGTATTAATTATATTATTATAAATTGATTTCAATTTATCAATTTTTAATTTAATAATTTCGAATTATATAAAAATATAAAAAAATAAATTAAATTTAAAAAAATTAATAATATTTTTATTAATATTAAATAATATTCGTTTATAGAATTATATAATTTTATTTCGATTTTTCAATTTTTTAAAAGTAAAAAATTTCGTTTATAATTTCACGAAAATTTAATTTTATAAATAATTAATAAACACAAAATTAATATTATTACATAAAACGATTTTTAATTTTTAATTAAATCGAATAATTTTTTTTATATCGTTTTACGATAATCGTTATTTTAATAATTAAAATTTCAATTAAACGAAATTTTTACTCGTTTAAATTATTCGAAATTTATATAATCGTTTAAAACAAATTCATTTAATATAATTATATAAATTATATATTTATAATATATATATTATATAAAAAAATAAATGAAAATCGTATAATTATTTTATTAAATTAAAAAAATATTTAATAAAATTAATTTATTTTAATAAAATTAATTTAATTTTTATTAAAAAATTCGATAATAATCAATTTTTTATTATATTTATATATAATAAAATTAAATTAATACGAATGTATATTATTAAATTTAAAAATAAAATTACGAATTAATTTTTTTTTTTTAAAAAATTATTTTAAATATTGAAACAAAAAATAAATAATTAAACGATTATAAAATAATAATAAAAAAAATACATAATTAATAAATTTTATAAAGTTTTTAAAAAAAAAATCGATTAAAAAATTTATCGAATTATATTTACTAGAAATAAATAATTTATTCGAATAATTCGATCAAATTATTTAAAAAAAAACAATTTTTTTTATAAAAAAATTATTTTCGATTTTAATTTTTAATTAAAAACAATTAAATATATATTATTTTTATTTTTAATTATATTATTTTGTAATCAATATATTATTTTTCAAAGTATAATATAATAAAAAATTTAATTACGATTATATTAAATTTTCGATTTTATTATTTATTATTATAATTTTAATAAAAATTAAAAAAATTAAAATAAAATCGTTTGAAAATTTTTAATTAAATATAAAAAAAATACTTTATATAAAATCTTAAAATTAAACGATCGTATTATTCGAATAATTTTAATTAAAAGAATTAAATACATTTTTTGAAATAAATTTACTTTAAAAAATAAATATAAATACGAATTTCGATAATTTATAAATTATTTTATAAATTTAATTAAATTATAAAAAAAAAATTTATATTAAAATTCGTATTAAAATTCGTTATTTTATTTTATTTATTAATTTTAATATTTTTATTCGATTTAAATTACAAAAAAAAATCGATTAATAATTAAAATTAATTTATTAATTACATAAAATCAATTATTTTATTATCGTTTATTTTTAATTATTTAAAATTGAATTTATTCGAATTAATTTATTTTTTTATTTTATAATAATTTTTTATTTTTTTAAAAATATTAATCGTTTATTTTAGTAATATAAAATTAATAATTTTTTGTTTTTCGATTATATTTTCGATTTATAATCATTAAATCGTTTTATTATTTTCATATAAATTATTAATTAAATTTTTAAAATTTAAATTTTTTTAATTTATTAAATTCTTTTTATTTTTAACGATTAAATTTATTTAATTTAATTAAAAAAAACTTCGAAAACAAATTCGAAAAACAATAAAAATATTTATAATATTTTTATTTTTAAAAAATTATATTTATTTTATTTATTAAAAATAAATCAAATTTTAATATCGAATTAAATTATTTAATTATTTTTTTTAATTATTTATATTTTTAATAATTTTTCGATTTTTTTTAATTTAATTTCTTTTTTTTATATTAAATTTATTATTGATATATATAATTTTTTTTATTTTTTTTATTTTTATATTTTACAATAAATACTTTTTATTTTTATTTTTTAATTATACGAATTTAAATAAAATTTTCGAATTTTAAATATTTAAATAAACTATAAATTATTTATAATAAAAATAGTAAAAAAATAAAATATAAATAAAAATAAAATATTTAAATAATTGAAAATTATTTATTAAAAAATAAATATTTTAAATTAAATATAATATTATAAAAAAAAATTATAATATAAAATACAATAAATAATTCGTAATTTCAAATAATAATAAAAAATCGATTTTTATAAGATTTTTATTTTAATAATAAAATTAATAAATTATAAAGTAATTTTTATTTTTATTATTATTTATAATTAAAAAATTAATTAAATAAATATAAAAATAGTATTTTTTTACAAAAAAATTAATATTAAAATTTATATAAATTTATTTATCGAATATAATATTTCAAAAATTATTAAATTAAATAAAATTTTATAAAATTTGAAATAATTATCACGTATATAATATAATATATTTATTAATTTTTTTTTTGAAATAAAGTTTCAAATTTTTTAATATTAATATTTTTATTTTTTACTAAAAAAATACAATTATTATTATTTATATTAACGATTTTTTTATTATTAGTAATTTACGAAAAAATATTAATATTATTAAAAAATCGTTTAATTTTTATTTTTATATATTCGATTTCGATTTATATTATTTTTATTTAAATATAAAAATTATTCGAAATCGTTTTTATTATTTTTTTCATTTTTTATAAATCGTTTATTTTCAAAAACTTTTTAAAAATAATAATATATCGATTTATTCTATTATTAATATTTCGATAAAATCGACGATTCAATTAATTTTAATCGAAAAAAACTATTAAATATATATATATTATATTCGATACGTAATTCGATTTTATTTATATCGTTTCAATTATTAATCGATTTACTTTAAATTCGATTAAAATACATATAAAAACAATAAAAAAGATTTTGAAATATATTTAAAATAAATATATTTAATATAAATTTAATTTTTCGAAAATCGATTTAATTATTTGAAAAATATATCGATTCGAATTAAATCGATAATCGAAATATTAAACGATTAATATCGAAATACATTTTCAATATAAAATCGATAATTATTAATTAATTTATTAAATATCAATTTATAATCTCGTTTTTATTATATAAAATCGAATATATCGAATAAATAAATACAATTAAAAAAATAATTTAATTTTAACGATTTAAATATTAAAATTATTATTATTTATAAAAATAATTAAAATATTATTATATTTATAAAAAAGATTTAATTCTACGTTTAAACGAAATATATTAATATTTAATATTATTTTATTCGTAAAGAAATTATTAAAAAAAAAAAATTTAAAATATATTTACACGTTATAACAAATTACAAATAAATTAATAAAAGTATTATCAAAAAAATCGTTTTAAAAATTTCGAACAATTGTAAAAATCAAATAATTCTTATAATTAAAAAAAAGAATCGTTTATCGTTTGATTAATTATTCATAAATTAATTCGAGTTCGATTTAAATGTATTTAATTATAATATCGATTTTATTTATATTATTTGAATAATTATTATATAAAGTACTTTAAATTAAAATAAAAATTTTATTTAAAAATTTTATTTTTATTATCGATATTTTATTATTAATTTTTGTTACTTTTTTTTTATTTATTATTTATTATTTTTTTATAAACTTTTTTTTTATATAATTTTAATTGTAATTTAATAAAAATATAATGAAATATTGTATATAATATATAAAAACTTTTAAATTCGTTTATTTAAAATATATAAAAATATTTGATCGTATAAAAATATTAAAATAAATTTATTTTATACTTTTTAATATAAATTACGTATTAAATTTTATTTTTTTTAATATTTTTTTCATTAAAATAATAATTAAAAAAATATATATATAACGATTTTAATTACGAAATTCAAATTACAACGATTTTAAAACGTAATAAAATCTTGTAAAAATAATATTACTATAAAATACTAAAAATCGAATTAAAGAAATTGATAAAATTAATTAAAATCGACATATTACGTTTTTATAATTTTTGATATATTATTGATTTTATTTAAATTGAAATTTTCGTATCGAGTTTAATTAAAATTTTTAATTCGATTATTCAAATAATAAATAAATTGAATTACGAAAACGAGAAAATAATATTATAATAATCTTCGAAATATTAACATGTATATAAAATTTATTTATATCAAAAAATATAAAATAAATATTTTTTATTAATAATATGTAAAAAAAAACTCAAAAAATTTATATATAAAAAAAATAGAAAAAATCTCATTTTAATATTTTTATACGATCAAATATTTTTATATATTTTAAACGAGCGAATATAAAAACTTTTATATATTATATACAATATCTAATTATATTTTCAATAAATTATAATTAAAATTATATAAAAAAAAAATCTATAAAAAAATAGCAAATAATAAATAAAAAAGCGATAAAAACTAATAATAAAATATAATATTTTATCGATTTTATATTTTTTTTTATTTATTTCGCTTTTTTTATTTAATTTATTTAATTTGTTTAAATTTTTAATATTTTTTTCAATTTGAATTAAAGTTTGTTTATAATCGTTTTTAGCGTTTTGTATCGCACGTAGAAAAAACATATTTAATCGCTATAATAGTATTTATAAAAATATTTTCAATTGATATAATCGAATATTATTATTAGAGTTTAAAAAATTCTTTTAATCAATAGAAAAACGTAATAAAAAATAAGTAAAAATAAAAAAAAATTCGCTTGAAATTTGAATAATAATAATTTTTTATTAAGAAACGTTTTAAGATAAAAATAAAAAAAATTTAATTTAAAATTCGATCAAATTATTTAATCGATAAAAAGATTTTTTTTGTAAAATAAAATTGAAATAATTTAAATTAAAACGTGTTTATAATTTGTTTTAACGTTAAAAAACATTTTAATATCGAGTTTTTTTTCTTTGATTTAAAATTTAATAAACGTTTAAAAATATTTTAAATTTAAAAAAAAAAATATTTTTATTTAAAAAAAAAATATTTGTTTAAAAATCGAAAAAATTTACATTTGTAAAATAAAAAAAATATTCGAATTATTTTAAAATACTAAAAACAATATAAAATTTAAACTTTAAATAAACAAAAAAAGACTATAAATAGAATTGTAATAAAAATACGCGTATTTTAAATTGTTTTAAAAAATAATTTTCGAGTATTTGAAATTATTTGAATTATTGAAATGTTTTACGTTTTTTTGAATTTTTTAAAGAAAATAAAAATTCAAAAAATAATCGGTTTTTGTTTAAATTTAATTAATTATATTTATAGTAAATAAATAAAATTTAATTAGTTTGAATTTCATGTGAAATCAATTAAAAAAAATTAATTAAAATAATCGAAAGTTCGAAAAATAGAAATAGAAAAAAAAAATAAAAAAAAAAAATAAAAAGTAAATAAAACTTCGAATTATAAAGAATAAATAATTGAATAAGTGATTCTCAAATAAATAAATAGTCTCGTGCGAAATTCGAGTTTATAATTTATTAAAAAATATAAAATAAGTATTTTTTGTTAATAATATATAAAGAGAACGAAGTTTTTTTATATACAAAAAAAGTAAAAAGAATTTTATTTTGATAGAAATAAAAAAATAATAATAATAAAATAAAAAATA
Source organism: Acephala macrosclerotiorum (assembly GCA_014904845.1). NCBI lineage: Eukaryota > Fungi > Ascomycota > Leotiomycetes > Helotiales > Mollisiaceae > Acephala > Acephala macrosclerotiorum. The sequence goes on along the minus strand of MU119662.1, from coordinate 16,890 downwards.
AATAAAATTTCGAACTATAAAAAATAAATAATTGAATAAATAATTCTCAAATAAATAAATAATCTCGTACGAAATTCGAATTTATAATTTATTAAAAAATATAAAATAAGTATTTATTGTTAATAATATGTGAAAAAAACAAAACTTTTTTATATATAGAAGAAATAAAAAGAGTCTTATTTTGACAATTTACTCTTTAAATAAATTTGTTAAAAATATTGATATAATTTATTTCGTTTATATTAATTTATTTAACGAGTTTAATATTTCGATATAACGTTTAAATATTTGATTCAAATATATTGTATTAAACGTTAAAATCATTTTCAATTAAATATTTATTTATTAATTATAAATAAATAATATAATTAATTATTAATAAACGTTAAAAATAATATATTTATTAATATTTATTTATAATAAATTTCGATTTTTTATCGAGTATCGTTATTATATATTTAAATCAATATTTTTTTTAATATTATTATTATACGAAATTTTTTTATTTCGCGTAAATTCAATTTTTTACTATTTTAAAAATTTATTAAAACGTAATAATCGTATTTTAAATAATTTTAAGTTTTTATTTCAAAATAAATATATAGTTTTTAAATATATATTACGTTTATATTTTCTAAAAAAACAATATAAAAAAATGTAATATAATAAAATAATAATTTATTAACGTTTATTTAATAAATTTAAAAAAAAAATTTATTATAAAAACAATTATAAAAATTCGTTAATATTTATATTTTCATAAAAAATAAACGATTAATTATCAATTATATTATATTTTTAATTTTGTACTAAAAAATTTTAATTTAATATAATTTTTTTATTTTTATAAATTGTAATTTTACTTTTAATACAATTTTTTTATAAAAAAACAATCGTAATATTAATTATTGAATTTTATATTTAAAATTGAAATTACGTTTTAAATATTAAAATATCGAATATTTTATTTACAATATTAATATTTTTAAAGTTTTTATTTTCGTATCAATAAATAACATCGAATTATTTTTTAGTAAATTTTATAATCTTATTATTTTTTCGTTTAAAAACAATAAAAAAATTATTTTATTTAACGATAAAAAAATCGTAATAATTTGTATAATAAAAAAATTCAATATAATTTATTCTCAAAAAATTAATATATTAATTTATTCGTGTATTACAATTATTACATTAAAATTATTTAATATATTTCATTGAATTGTATTAATTTTAATATTTTAAATCGTAGTAAACTATAATTAGTTTTTTAATAATAAATTTAAATATTTTACTAATATTAAAAAATCGAAAAAAATAAATTAAAATTCGAAATAAGATAATTTAAATAATTTTATCGATTATAAAATTCGTTTTATATTTAAATTATCAATAATTAATCGATTATTTTTTAATTTAAACGATAATTTTTTCTATAATAAAATTTATTATATTTATTACTATTTTTATTAATAAATAATATACTATAATAAAAACGTTTAATATTACGTAATTATACTATTTTTCAAATTATTTAATTAATATAATTTGTATAATTCAACGAATAATTTCGATGTTTTTTTATATTATAAAAAAATCGCAAATTATAAAATCTATTAATATAATAATTTATTCGATTCGTATTAGTATAATTAATAGAATTTTTACTATTGTAAAACTTTCAATTTTTGAATAAAGTTTTTATCGTAAAACAAAAAATTATAAACGATCGAAAAATTTCTCGATTTTAATAATAATTAAAATACGTCGATTTTCTCGAATAATGTAAATATTGTTATCAAATAATAAAATATTATTCGTTAAAAAAATTTTCGAATTAAAAAATATTACGATTTTAGTAAAAAAAAAATTTATTTTTAAATTTATTAGAATTTTTATTATATTCGCGAAAAAAAATAATTTTAAATCGAAAAAAATAATTTTTGATTTTTGATTTTTAATATAAATAAAAATGAAATTATTAATATTTGTATAAATAATAATTATAAAATATTCGATTATTTTTTAATAGAAATTTTTAATGATTATATAATATTTAAAATTTGTTTATTTAAATACGAAAATATTTATATTTTTTACGAATTTATTTTAAATATCGTATTAAAATTTGATTTTTTAATCGATTTTATTAAAAAAACTTTTAATAGTTTTTAATATTATATTATTAATATGCGCTTTTTTATTTGTATTGAATTTAAAAAAAAAATTATATTAAAGTTTTTTTTATTATTTTTTCGAAAAACGCGAATTGAAATTAAAAAATAAAAATATTTTTTATAATCGAATAAAATCGATATTAATTGTAATACTTGAAATTAAGCGAATTAAAATAAAGTTTATTATTTTTTAGATTTGCGTATTAAATGCGACGAATCAAAAAAATATAAAAATCGTTATAATTAATAATCGAAATATTTTACGAGTTTAAAAAAATTAAAAAAAATTTTAATAAAAAATATTTCGAATTCGAAAAATAATGTAAAAATATTTAACGTTTTAATAATAATATTAATATTATTAATTTTATATTCAACGAAATACAAACGAAATTTATTATTTTATAATTTCTTAAAAAATATAAAAACGTATTAAATTAAAGAATTATATACAAAATATAATTTAATTAAAAAATATTTTATATATATATATTTCGTTTAAAATTAATTTAATAATAAAAGTTTTTTCTCGTCGATTAAAATAAATTTTAAAAAATTAAAAAATTATAAATTAAAAATTGTATTTAAAAAATATAAAATAAAATAAAATCGTATAAATTAATAAAATTGAAATTGTTTTACGATAATCGAATATTAAAATTTTAAAATCGATAAAAAAATAATAATAATAATATATTTAAAATAAAATTTAAAAATATTAAACGTTTTTAATTTTAATTTTAAAAAATATTTTTTTAAAAGATATTTCGTTTTTTAATATTTTTTTATACGTATTAATATATTATATTTTTATCGAGTATAGATTTTAAAATAAAATTTCGTGATTTTAAATAATTTTTTAAAATTTTTTAAAATTTTATTAAAAACGTAAAAATATATTATATTTTTCGTTTTTAAAATAAACAAATTAAACGATTTAATTATTTTTAATTAAAAATAAAATCGATATATTATTTTAAAGTAATAAATTAAATAATTTAAAATTTTATAATATTTGTAAAAATAAACGAATTTAATATTTTCGTATTTAAATTTCGTATAATATTGTATAAAATTCTCGTAAATAAAACGTAATATTAAAAATCGTTATAATGTAATTCGTAAGAGATTAAATTTTAATAGTAATTTAATAATATAAAGTATTTTTTAATTTTTGTATTATATTAAAAATTTAACAAATTTTTCAATTTATTAAAAAAATTAAATTTCGTTTTTTATTTTTTTTACAATCGAATAAATATTTATAATTGTAAATTTTAAAATTAAATCGATATTTTAATTTAATTTTATAGTTTTATAGTTTATAAATTTATTAATAAATTTATTATTTTCAATTTCTATATATTTTAAAATTTATTAAATTTTAATATTATATATTTTTATTATATTTTATATATTTAAAAAAATTTACTAAAAAAAAATATATATATTATCGTATATATATTAAATAATTAACGTATTGTTTATATATAATCAAAATCGATATTAATTAATTATATATTATAAATCTTTTTAAATTTCAATTATTTTTATATTAAATATATAAAAAAAATTATTAATTAAATTATAATTCGTAATTATTTGTATTTTATTTTAATAAATCGTATAATTATAATTTATATATTTTTTTTTTTCAATATATTGTTTTAAATCGTTTGAAAAAATAAAAATATTATTTATTATTTTTTAAATATTTTTTAATAAAATTTATTTTATTTTTCGAAAAAAAATATAATTAAACGAATTAAAAACGAAAAACGATCAATAAAAAAATCTTTAATCGTTAAATTTTGATTTTAATTTGTTATTATATATTTACTTTTTTTTCTCTAATAATTATAAAAAAAAAATGCATTTTACTAGTAAATATTAATTATTAATCGTTTTAAAACGCGTAATAAAACGAAATTTCGTTTTTTTAAAATTATTATAATAAATAATAAATTTACGTCTTTAAAAATAATAATTATTAACGTCGTTTTTTATATTGAAAGTATTTTTTTTATTAAAATAATTAGTATATTATTTATTAAATTAATATATTAATCGATTTTAATACTAATTTTTATTTTTTTATTTTATTATTAAAATTGAATTAATTTTTTTCGTTTAATATATTATATTTTTATATTGTATAATATCGAAAATAAAATACAAATTGTAATTATTTTTTGTAATAATAAAATTAATAAATTATTTATTATTTAAATTAAATCTCTAATATAAAATGAAATTTTTTTAATTTTTATTACGCGTTTAATAATATATTTTTTAAAATTGAATTTTTTATTAAATTAAATTTTTAATTATTTAAAAACAAATTAAATTTTTTTTTAAAAATTGTAATAATTAATTATATTGTAAATTTTTTATTAATTATATAAAACGAAAAATAATTATTCGATTTTTTAATAAAATAAATTGTTTTTAATTTTTTTAAAATAAAATGTTTTTTATTTTCGATTTTTTATATAAAAATATTTCGAATATTTATTACAAATAAATTAATATTAATATTAAATAAATTCGAAATTTAATATAAACAAATATTATTTATATAATCGAAACGAAAAATCGTATTCTATTATAAAAACTTTATTAAATATAATATATATAATATTAAAAATAGTAAAATTTTTTATAAAATATTATATTTAATTAAATAATTAAATATAATAAATTTTTTTAATTTTATTCGAATTTTTTTTTAAAAAAAAAAATTAATTAATTTAAATAAAAATAATAAAATTTTTTATTTTATTATACGTTTTAAAATTTTTTTTTTTAAAAAAATATTAAAAATCTTTTAAACGTTTATTATAATTATCGTAATCTAATATTTAATTATAAAAACAATTTTTATATCGTAAATAAAAATTGTTATTAAATTTATTATAAATTTCTTTAAAAATATTTTATTGTATTATAAATTAAATATATTATTAATAAAAATTATTTATATAAAACGATATATAATAATCTTTTTTAAACTTTTAAAAACATATAAAAAAAAAAGCAATAAATCGCTAAAAACGAATTAAAAATTTTTTTTTTTTTAATTTTATAATAAATTTTATTTTAAATTATTTTTCGTATTAAAATAATCGAAAAATTTTAATTTTTTTCATTGTATTTTCAATAATTTTATTATTTACTTTTAATAATAATACTTTAAAATTTGAAAATAATTTATATTATTTAATAATTTTATATAAAAATTTATCGTTGAAAATATTATTAATTACATATTTTTAATACGTTTATTTTATTTATTTAATTATCGAAAAAAAAAAATTTTCGTTTTATTTATCGATTTATTATTAAAATTAATATTTCGTATCTTTAAATAAATTTTATATATATTTTAATATTTTAAAAATTATTATAATATTATTTTTTCGTTTTTATAATTTAATTTATTTATCGTTCGAATAATCAAATTGAAAATTTTAATTAAATTTAATACAAAAATTTCAATTTAAATAAAATCGATAATATATTAAAAATTAAAAAAATGTAATATATTGATTTTAATTAGTTTTATTAATTTCTTTAATTCGATTTTCAATATTTTATAATAATACTATTTCTATGAAATTTTATTGTATTTTAAAATTATTATAATTTGAATCTCGTAATTGAAATTACTATATATATTCTTTCTAATTATTGTTTTAATAAAAAAAATATTAAAAAAAATAAAATTTAATACGTGATTTATTCTTTAAATAAATTCGTCAAAAGTATTAATATAATTTATTATAAAAATAATTATAAAAATTTATTAATATTTATATTTTCGTAGAAAATAAACGATTAATTATTAATTATATTACGTTTTTGATTTTGTATTAAAATTTTTTAATTCGATATAATTTTTTTATTTTTGTAAATTGTAATTTTATTTTAAATACGTTTTTTTTGTAAAAAAATAATTATAATATTAATTATTAGATTTTGTATTTAAAATTGAAATTGTATTTTAAGTATTAAAATATTAAATATTTCGTTTACAATATTAGTATTTTTAAAATTTTTATTTTCGTATTAATAAATAATATCGAATTATTTTTTAGTAAATTTTATAGTTTTTTTATTTTTTCGTTTAAAAATAATAAAATAATTATTGTATTCAACAATAAAAAAATTGTAATAATTTGTATAACGAAAAAATTCGATATAATTTATTTTTAAAAAATCAATATATTAATTTATTTGTATATTGCAATTATTATATTAAAATTATTTAATATATTTCATTAAATTATATTAATTTTAATATTTTAAATCGTAATAAATTATAATCAATTTTTTAATAATAAATTTAAATATTTTATTAATATTAAAAAATCGAAAAAATCGAATTAAAATTCGAAATAAAATAATTTAAATAATTTTATTAATTACAAAATTCGTTTTATATTTAAATTATTAATAATTAATTAATTATTTTTTAATTTAAATAATAAAATTTTTTATAATAAAATTTATTATATTTATTATTGTTTTTATTAATAAATAGTATATTATAACAAAAATATTTAATATTATATAATTATATTATTTCTCGAATTATTTAATTAATATAATTTATATAATTCAATAAATAATTTCAATATTTTTTTGTATTATAAAAAAATTGCGAACTATAAAATTTATTAATATAATAATTTATTTAATTCGAATTAATATAATTAATAAAATTTTTATTATTATAAAATTTTCGATTTTCGAGTAAAATTTTTATTATAAAATAAAAAACTATAAACGATCAAAAAAAATTTCGATTTTAATAATAATTAAAATGCGTCGATTTTTTTAAATAATATAAATATTATTATCGAATAATAAAATATTATTTATTGAGATTTTTTTCGAATTAAAAAATATTATAATTTTAATAAAAAAAGAATTTATTTTTAAATTTATTAAAATTTTTATTATATTCGTAAAAAAAAATAATTTTTAATTTTTAATTTTTAATACAAATAAAAACGAAATTATTAATATGTATATAAATAATAATTATAAAATATTCGATTATTTTTTAATAAATTTTTTTAGCGATTATATAGTATTTAAAGTTTATTTGTTTAAATACGAAAATATTTATATTTTCTACGAATTCGTTTTAAATATCGCATTAAAATTTAAATTTTCAATTAATTTTATTAAAAAAATTTTTAATAGTTTTTAATATTATATTATTAATATACGTTTTTTTATTTGTATTAAATTTAAAAAAAGAGATTATATTAAAATCTTTTTATTCTTTTTTTAAAAAACGCGAATTGAAATTAAAAAATAAAAATACTTTTTGTAATCGAGTAAAATCGATGTTAATCGTAATACTCGAGATCGAGCAAATTGAAATAAAGTTCGCTATTTTTGAGTTTGCGCGTCGAGCGCGACGAGTCAAGAAATGTAAAAATCGTTGTAATTAGTGATCGATATATTTTGCGAGTTTAAAAAGACTAGAAAAAGTTCTAATAAAAAATATCTCGAATTCGAAAAATGATATAAAAATGTTTAACGTTTTAACGTATTACGATAATAATTATTAGTATTATTTATTTAATAAAATATAATTTTATTCGTTCGATTTAATAAAATATAATTAACAATTAAAAATAAATCGTTTAAAGTTTTTAAAGTTTTTCAATACTAAAAAATAATTTATTTAAAATTAGTTCAAATTTAAATAATTATTTTCGATTATTTTAAACTTTATTTAATAATGTAAATATATAAAAAAATGTTTTAAATTAATATATAAAAAACGATATAATATTTCTTCGAATAATAAAAATAATTATTTTTAAAATATTATAATAAAAATAAAAATAAAAAATTTAATTTTAATTTTAAAAAATATATTCTCTCGAATAAAATATATTTTCAATATTTTAATTTTTTATAAAAAGTCGTAAAATTATAAAATAAAACTATTGTAATATAATAATATTATATTTAAATCGATATTTAAAAAAAATTATCAAAAAATCAATTTTCTCAATTTTAAAACTTTTTTTTTTTAATATTATTAATAGTTTTATCGTTTATAAAAAATCAAACATTGATTTTCAATTTTAAAATCGTAATTTAACGATATAAAAACATTTAACAATTGTATACAATTATCAATCAAAAGATTAATTCGTATATTAAAAATTGATTAATACTAATAAATACTAATAAATGTATTATACAAATAATTTCAAATTCGAAATTATTTTTTATTAATAATTTTATACAACGAAAAAAATCTATAAATATATAATTTAAATTTTATATTTATATTTAATTTATATTTCAATTTTAATATATTTATATAATTACAAAAAAAATCGTTAAAATAAGTATTTCAAATAAAAAACAATTATTATTCAATTATTTTATAATTTTATTATTTCAAAAATAAAAAATAATAACGCTATTAAATTACTAAAAAAAAAAAAAAAATTTCTCGATTTTAAATTATTAGAATTTCGTTTTTAGTAAAAACGCAAAAATAAATACGATTTTAATAATAAAAAAATAAAATAAAAAACTAGTAAAATTAAATATACTTATTATAAAAAATTAATTTTTTAATTTAAATTAATTATTTTTTATTTTATTCAAAGATATTTCGAGTATTATAATATCTATAAATAATATAAAATAACGTTTCGAATTTAAAATTTATTTCGAAAATAATAATAAATAATTTCAATATTTTATTAACGTATTTTCGAAGTATACAATTTATAATAATAAAGCGAAAATAGTTTTTAATTACTATTAAAAGCATTTTATTTTATTTTTTTAATAAAACGATTTTAAAAAATTTTTTATTCGAATCAAAATAAAATATTATTAAAAAAAATAAAACATTTTTAAAAATTAATTTTAAAATAAAATTTTTTTTTTTTTTTTTTAATAATATATTAAAAACTATTATTAATAAAAACTTAAACGATTTATTAAATATTTTCTCGAAAAAATAAAATTTTCTCAATATTCGTATAATTCGTATTATATATAACTTTTTTAAAAAATTTAATTAATACGTTAAAATCGATTTATAATATTTATAAAAATTTGAAATTAATTGAAAAAATAATATAAAATTATTATAATTAATACAAAGCTAATAAATAGTAATATCGTAAAATCGTTATAAATTTAAAATAATATAAAATATAATTTCAAATCGAAAAATAATATAAATAAAAATTTAAAATAAATTATAAAATTTAAATAAAATTTAAATAAAATTCTTAGAAATTTTAAATAAAATATAAAATATTAAAATATTTAATATTTAAAATATAATTATATAATTCGATTATAAATTTATTTTTTTACGATTTTTAAATATAAATTTAAATGTAATATAATAATAAAAATAATAAAAATTATATTTCGATCGTAAAAAATAATTTAAATTATAATAAAAAATAAAAAATTAAAATTAAAATACTTTAAAAATTACACGAAAAAAAATTTAAAATTTAAAAAATAAATATTTATCAATATTTTTTTTTTAATTAATATATTATATAAATTAAAAAAATCGTATTTTATTAATATTCGATTATAATATAATTTTATATATATATTTAAAGATTTAATATTTTTTAAATATTATTATTATATAATTTTAAATTCGTTATTTTAATTTTTTATTTACGATCGAAATATTAAATACTTTTTAAAAATTTAAAATAAATTAAAACTATTTGTTTTAAATTCAATAAAAATAATATATATTTTCAATTTTTTTTTAATTAATTAAATATTTTTAAAATTATAAATATAAAATTTCTAGTATATATATATCGATTATTTTTAATAATTTAATCGAAATTTTATTTATTTTCGATCGAAATCTAAGTATTTATAAATATAAAAATATTTTTAATTATTTTAATATATAATAAAACAATATAATATAAAATTTTTTAATAAAAAATAATAATTAAATCTTTGAATTTAAATTTAATATATTTATTTTAAAATAAAAAACGTAATAAATTTAAATAATAAATTAAAAATTTAAATTATATATTAATATATAAAAAATAAATAAATAAATAAATAAATAAATAAATAAATAAATAAATAAATAAATAAATAAATAAATAAATAAATAAATAAATAAATAAATAAATAAATAAATAAATAAATAAATAAATAAAAAAACTTATTAAAAATATTATTAATCAAAAAAAAATTACTTTAAAAGTATATAATAATATTTTTTAAAAACTTTAAAAATAAAAATAGTATTTTTAAAGAATTTATATATTAAAAAAATTATATTTTAATATTTCAAATAAATTAAATTTAATAATCGAATAAAAACAATATTTAAAATCGAGAAAATAAATAATAATATTAAAAAATTTAAATATAAATTTTATTTTATTATATAATTTAATTTAAAAATATTCGATTTTTGATTTATAATAATTTTTATAATTTCGAGCTAATTATAATAACGTTTTTAAATTTTAATATTAAATTTTAAATTATTAAATTTTTTTTTTCTAGTAAAATAAAAACGATAATTTTTTAAACTATAAATATTTTTAATATTAAAATTGAAATTAATTTGAATTATATTTATATTAAAATTAAATATAAAAATATTTAAAATCAATTTTTTATATTCTACGATAATTAAAACATTTTTATTTAAAAATCGAAAATAAATTAATATTTTAATTATATTCGAAAATTAAAATACGTAAAATACAAAAATAATTAAAAAAATATTAATTTTTTTAATTTATTTTTTAATTGATAATTCAATAAAAATAATATAAATTTTTATAAAAGTTCGATAATTATTATTATAAATATTAAATATATTTATAAAAATAAATAAAAAATAAAAATAATATATTAAATTCGTTTTTTATAATCTAAAAAATTTTTTTTTTTTTTATTTCTTTTTATAATAATTAGATTACTTTATAATATTTGAGATTTTTAATTATCGAATTTATCAATTTTTATTATATTTAAACTATTTTATATAATTTTTAAATATTGTAAATATTAATAATTTTATTCGATAAAATAATTATTTATTTATTTTTTTATATAATTTTTATATTATATTTAATTTAATTTTATTAATATTTTTTTTAAATATTTTTTAATATATTGTTTAAATTTTAATTCGATTCGTTAAAAATTAATTTAATATAATTAAATAATTTTTAAATTGAAAAAAAAATATTATTAATTTTTTATTTCAAAAAATAAATAATTTATTTTTAAAATAAAACAAATTCATTTAAAACTATAAAAAAATTAAAAATATAATTAATAAAATTGAAATATTTAAAAATTTATTAAATTTTTAAAATTTTCTTTTTTAAATTAATAGAAATAATTATATAATTTTTTTTTACATTATAAACTCGTTTAATATAATAAATAATTTTAATAATATAAATATAATTTTTTTTATAGTATTAAAAATAAATAAAATTTAAAAAGAAAAAAATATAAATTAGAAATAATTCGAATAAATAATTTTCAAATATAAAAATATTAAATTTCAATAAAAAAATCAATAAAATAATTAAATTCTTTATAAATTTTATTAAAAAAAAAAATTTAAAAAAAATTTTTAAATCGAAAATTTTTTTTTTTTAAATAAATTTAAATTTTTTTTTTATTTTTTATTTTATTTTTTTATTTTTTAAATTCGATTAAAAGTTTTTTATTTTTTAAATCGATAAATTTAAAATGTATATCGATTAAAAAAAATTATTTAATTACGTTTTTTTTAAAAATATTCAAAATATTTAAAAAAAAATATATATTTGAAATTAATAAATTATTTTAATTTTTTAGTATTTCAAAAAACTCTTTAAATATAATATATTCAATACGTAATATTCTAAAAATAATAATTATAAAATTAAATACTATATTAAATTTAAAAGAATATATAATTAAAATTTATTAATAATAAATAAAAATTAAATTATTCGAAAAAGTTTTTAAAATTTCAATAATTTTTAATATTTTTAAAATTATTATTAAATTAATTTTTAATTTTATTTTATTATTTATATCGTTAAAATTAATAAAAAAAATTAATATATTTTTTTTATTTTTTTATATTTGATTATAATCGATAATTTATTAAAATTTTAATATATTATAATTATTTAATATAATTAAAAATTCAAAAAATAATTCGTTTAAATTTTATTTATAAATTAATTAATTAAAAAAAATACGAAAATTATAAAATTTAAATTTATATTATTTATTTTGTTATTATTTAATATATTATTTTTATTTTTTGTATAATAATTATTTAAAGTTTAAAAAAAAAAAAATTTTATTGAAATTATTTTAATATTTTTAATAAATGAAATAAAAAATAAAAATAAAATTTTTTTTTATTTAAATTTAATTTTTTTAAAAATATTTAAATAGAATTAAATATAATTAAATCGTATACGCGTTTATAAAATTTAAATTACGTTCAAAATATAAGAATTAAAATAGTATTAATAAGTTTTTTAAAATAAAATATTTTTAAAAAATAAAATAAATAAATTTTTTTTTTAATTTTTTTTTAATTTTTTAAAAATTATAAAATTAGTACATTTTTTAATTTAAAATATATTATAAATTTTAAAAAAATTATTTACAAAAAATTATTAAATTATATAAAAGTTTTATTATAATTTAATTTTTTATAATAATTATTACATATTTTAATATATTTTTTATTTAAAATTTTTTTTTTTAATTAATAAAAAAATTATATAAAAGTTTAAAAATTTAAAATTGGTTTTTTTTTAATTTTAAAATATATAATTAAATTAATAAATAATTTTAAAAAGTTTTAATTAAAAACAATTAATATAAAATTATAATCTCTTAAAATTTATTAAATTTTTAATTTTATATATATGTATATATTTTTTCTTTTTTTCAGTTTTCTAGTAATATTATTTTTATAATATTTTTTTATTAGACTTTTATAAGATTTGATTTTTTAATTAATTAAATTAAATTATACTTTGTAATTTTAAATTTATTATAAACTATAAATAATATTATTATAAATACTTTTTAAAATCGTAATTATAAAAATTAAATATTTTTATTATAAAATTATTATTTTAATTTTTTTATTATATTAATTAATAAGAAAAAGAATTTTAAAAGAAAAAACAAAAAATTAATCGATATAAAAATTTTTAAAATAAATAAATTATTTTAATTTACGTTTAATAAAATATAAACTTTTAATAAAAAATTTGAAATATTTAAATAATTAATAAAAAAACTTATTATTAAAATATATATATATTTTTTAATTTTTTTATTTATTTATTTTTATTATTATTTAAAAAAATTTATTTTAATTTTATATTTGAAATATATTTTAATATATAATTTTTTTTTTATAATTTTTCAATATATTTTACATAGTTTAAATTAATAAATTTATATTTTTATATTTTTATTTTTTTAAAAATTATATTAATAATATTTTAAAAATAAAAAATCGTTAAATTAATTTTCAAATCGATAATTAAAACTTTTAAAAAATAAAAAACAATTCTAATTTCTAAACTCGAAATAATAAAAAAAAAAAAATTTTTTAAAAATTTTTAAAAAATTTTATATTTAATTTATTTGTTAATTTAATAATACGAATAAAATTTTTAAAAACGAAAATAAAATAAAAAATATTAAACGTTTTTAAAATTTATTAAATTAAAATATAAATTTTTTATATTTATTTTTATTTTTATTTTCAAATTTAAATCGATTAAATTCGATTTAAATTTAATTTTTTAAAATATTTAATTAATTTTTTAATAGAATAAATTAATTTTGAATTTAATTCGAATTAATTTATTAATTGAAAATAAAAAATTTTCATATACTCGTTTAATAAAAATTTTAAAAAATTTATATTTTAAAAAACAATTTACAATTATTATAAATAAAAATTTTTTTTTAATAAAAAAATAATTAAAATATATTAAAAATTAAATTATAAAATTAAATAATTTTTTTTTATATATAATTAATAATTTTTATTATTAATTTATTTAAAAAATTTATAATTTAATTAATATAAATAATATTCGATATTAATAAATTAAAAATAAAATTTTTAATTAAATTAAAAATTTAAAATTTAAAATATTTTTTTTAAAATATTTATATTTCGATTAATTTTTTTATTTATTTTAAATATATAATTAAAAAGTTTAATTTTTTTAAATTATTTAAATTTATTAATTTCTTTTATAAATATAAATTCAAATTTGTTTTTATTTTTTAATTTTATTTATTATTTATTAATTTTTTCAATAATTTATATTAATTTCTATTATAAAATCTTTTTTATTTTTATTATTAAACGAAATAAAATTAATTTAAAAAATTGATATAAATTTAAAATAATTGAATTTTATAATATTTTTTTAATTATTAAAACGTAAATTTTTTTTGTAATTTTTTTATTTTATTTTTATTTTTATTTTTATATTAATAATTTATAATTATTTTAAAATAAATAAAATTCAATTTTACGAAATTTATATTAAAATTTCTTTTAAAAGTCTTTATTTAAATATTATTAAAATTTAAAAAAAAAGTTTTTAAAATATTAAAAATTTTTTTTTTAATCGATATTAATTCAAAAGTATATTAAATTAATTTCTAATTTGAAAAATAAAAAAAATAAAAACTATTAATAAAAATAATTTTTTAATTCGTAAATTAATTATATTAATACGTAATCGTAATAATAATAAAATTGATCGTATTTTCGTTAATCGTATTTTTAATCGATAAATAAATTTTATTTTTTTATTTTTTTTATTTTTTAAATTACTTTTAATAATAAATATAATAAAAATCAAATTATTACTAGTTCTAATAATAATAAAACTAATCGTAAAATTGTATAAAATACGACTATAAAAAAAATTCTCGAATTATTTAATACAAATAATACAAATAATATAAAAACTATTATTATTAATATAATTTTTTAATAAGTTTTTTCGAATTATTTCAAATATATTATTAATTAAAAAAATCAAATAAATTGTTTTTAAAGAGTTTTTATAAAGAGTTTTTATATTTTTTGTATTGTATTAAAATAAAAACAATTATATATATATATTTATTTATTTTATTTTATTATTATAAAATTTATTATCGATTATAAAATCAATTTTTTTAATTAAATTAATTATTATATTTTATTTTATTTTAAAATAAAATATTAAATCAATTGAATTATAATTATTATTAATATAAAAAAATATATTATAATTACGAATATTAATAAAATTTTTAATTCGATTAATAATAAAACCAATCTCGAAATATTAAAATCGTTTTAATATTGTAATTAAAATATTAAAATCGTAATTTTTTTATTTATATAATTATTAAAATATAATTATTTATATTAATAATTAAATTAAATTATTTTAAAATTATTAAAAAAAAAAAATTATAATAAAAATTTAATTTCGATTATTTAATAGTATTTAATATTAAAATTTTTAACGATTTTTTTTTATTCGATGAAATTTATATTATATTTTATTTATTACGACGTTTATTCGAATATTATATTAATATAAACGAAAAAAACGAAATAATTTCTTTGTATAAATACAATGAATTTTTTTAATTTTTAATAATTCAATTTATAAAATTCGTCGATAATTAAAAAAAATTAAAATTAAAATTAAATTTTTTTTAAAAATTTTCATTTATTTAATAATTTTTAAATTAAATTTTTAAATCGTAAAATAATAAAAAAAATAATAAAAATTAAAAAATTGAAATTTATAAATATAATAAAATTAAAATATTTTATATTAAAAATAAAAATTAAATTAAAAAAAATATATAATACGTTTAAATAATTATTTACGTAAAAATTAATAAAAAAATCGAATTTTAAATTTACGATTATAATATTCTTATAAAATATTTTAAAATTATTAAAATTAAAATTTTGAATTTATTTATTAGTATATAATAAAAATTTATTGATTTTATTTGAAATACTCGAAATATTATTTTTAATCGAATA
This sequence comes from Acephala macrosclerotiorum, assembly GCA_014904845.1. Lineage (NCBI taxonomy): Eukaryota > Fungi > Ascomycota > Leotiomycetes > Helotiales > Mollisiaceae > Acephala > Acephala macrosclerotiorum. The sequence goes on along the minus strand of MU119662.1, from coordinate 594 downwards.
TAAATTATTAATTATTTAAAAAAAAACTCGAATAATATATATTTTAATAAATTTTTTAAATAATTATAAAATATTTTTTATTTTAAAAATTGAATTAATTAATTATAAACTTTTAAAAAATCTCGAAAATTTGATTTTTTATTATTAATATTATTATAATTTAATAAATTCTTTTTTCGAATATCGTTTATTAATAAAAAAAAAATATTCGTTAATTATAATAATTTAATTATACGATTTCAATTGATATTTTTAATTTTTAAATTTTTTTCGAATTTTTTTATTTGATTACAATTAAAAACTAAAATAAATTTAATCGAAATAATAAAATTAATAAAAAATATTAATATTATTATAAAAAACGCGAATTATAAATTTTTTAATAAAAAAAATATAATTAAATATTAAATTTTTATTAAAAAAATATCGATTATTAATAATTCGAATTTTTTTTTATTTTTTATAAAATAATTCGAAATATTTATTACGATTTAATTTAGTATTATTATTAATATTATCGTATTAATTACTAAAAAAAATATATATAATTCGAATTATAAAATTATTTTTTTTAGAAAAATCGAAAAAAAAAAT